>JANHGL010017015.1:0-10204 GCA_024611195.1 Ceyx melanurus
CTTTTTCTTTTTTTATTTTAGATTTTTCTTTTTTCTTTTTGATTTTTCGGGTTTTTTGATTTTTCTGGTTTTTCTTTTTGATTTTTCTGGTTTTTCTTTTAGATTGTATTTTACTTTTGGAAAGTGAGTCTCAGGTGAAATAATTTTCTTGGACAAGCAATACTTGAAAAGGAAGATTTTCCTTTAGCTTGAATTTGAATTAGGTTTTCTTCAGCGCTTTCCACAAACATTGTCTGTGCTTTCATGTTCCAAGTCATTATGTAAGTTTCTGCATATATTTTTCTCTTTGGTTGCTCTGCCTAACTCTTCTGGCTCTATGTTCAGGAGGGGGAATGTGAGAGACTTGTGGGGCTTATATAAAACACAATATTTACTCGGAAAAGAGTGGTTTTGTCCACTTTTATTTTTTTTTTTAAAAATTTCCTTTTACTGCTTGGGGAACAACTTGTATTCTGTTTTGAAAGATATAGTAGCTTTTAAACTGGATTTGAAGTGCTTTATCAGTGGGAGTGCTAATCAAGCATCTCCTTCTTGGCTCTTGACCCATAGGCTCAGTGTTGCCAAAGATACCTGTAAAGACAGATTTGGACTGTACAAGCTTCATGTTCTTATCAAAGTAGTAAAGAAAGAAAAAAAAAAGAAACTCTGACTACTACAGTTGTATCTTGGACTGTGGTCAGAGTTTGGTATCTGAAATGTGTTTCTGAAATTTGACTTGTGGATTTTAGCGTGTTGCTTCTGTTACACAGATAAATCAGATTGGAATGCAAGTATGAATATGAAATGTGAATATTCTGCAGTTACTGATTTCACCCAAATTTTGGCTCTAAAAGAGGCCATACTGTGGGTGTGGGGAAGCTGCAGATAAGGCAATTTGCAAACGCTGGTCTGCAAATGAAAGTTATTTCAGCGGGTGGGTCTGGGGAAGGAAGGTTCTGCAGTGACTTTGGAGGAGCAGCAGAGAGAATCCCTCTGGAAGTTGGGGTTTGTTTCTTCTGTGCAGGTGACTGACCCTCTGCAGGAGGAGCTGCTTCCTCCTGTTCTCCTCATGTGATCTGGGCCAGTTTCTCTGCAACGTGTTGGTTAATGCCTTTGGATTCCTAGGAGGTCTGTCAAAACTCCGTAGAACTTTGCAGGCATGACTTGGAGAAAACTGCTCTGAAAGGGATCTTTGCTCTGACAGCAGCCAAATAAATTCATAGGTATAAACTACAGAGATGATCACTTGCTGTTCTTGCTTTTTATTTAGCAAGAGCCAGTTTTTCAGCAACTGACATGAGAGCTGATGAGAAATGAGCTATCTTCATAGTCAAGTTTCCTACCAGCTCACATGCCAAATGCTTCAGAAACCTACAAGTTTATTCAGTGACTATCACTGACTCGCTGTCCCTTTGATTGTACCACTTAATTTTGATGTTTCACCATGGGACTTTTAAAAGAGAAGGTGCACTATCAAATGTGGAATCTGGGTAATGCTTTTCATTTGGCCTTTTCACACTCTTAGGACATGCTGTAAATATTAATATTGCTTTATACTACCCTTTAACAGGCATGCTTTTATTTGCTGACTTGTTTTAACTCTGACCTAGAGGTCTGGCTTGAGCTGACCTGTTAAAAGTTTCTGACAATAGCTCAGGTGTTTCTGAAAATGAGGTTAGGAAAATACTAGCTTATTAAGCAATGAGAAACTTTTAATCATACTGTAGCACACCTTTACTTTGTAAGGGAAGGAAAGAAATAATTGACAAAGGTTTGGATATAAATCCCCCTTGAGAATTGTCTGAAATGTGGGTATTCAAGACAAAAGTTACTGACAGGAGGATTCTTGTAAGGAAAGCAGCTTGTGCTCGAGTAATTACACTTGTTTTACTTCTCTCCTACTGGATGCTACTCCATGTAGCATTATAACAACAATCTTCATGGAATGGAGGGGGCCATTATATGTATAAGGAAGATGAAAAGAAGATTCATAGTTTTTATGCATATTACACTGTTTGCAGTTAAAAAGCTGGTCTAAAAGCCCGAAGATATTTTTTTTTCTGCTTAGCAAAGATGAAAATTGAAACGTTACCCATGAAATGGAATTAGTGACTTCTCTTATGTTTCTCACTTCTCATCTTTATGTTTTGAGATTGAAAAAGGAATTAAGAATGGAAGAGAAAGATGTGAAAATGTAAAATGAAAATAGGAGAAGCCTGGAATTTGAAAACAAAACAAAACAAACCCAAAAACCAACAAAACAACAAACCAACTTGCTCTCTTTCAAAATTTTTGAATCTTTAATTCTTTACAATTTGTCTGAATATTATCTGCAACTCTCAGTTAACTGGGTTTTGTGATTATTTTAACCAGAAATTTTAAAATCAGAGAACAGGAACTGTTTTCATAGGATTAGGTCCTAAGGCTCTGTTCCATATAGTTTCCTTTAACCTGTAATTTAAAACTGGCTGAATTGTCTCAGGTAGCAGCATGACCACAGCTGCTCACAGTGCCTTGCTTTACCCACTGCTTTTGGGAAATACTTTCCTTTTCAGAAGAAAAGTCTTCACTGAGCACTAGGTAATTGCCATTATATCTTCCCATTTCCAGGATTACTTTTAGAATTATAAGTGCAATGGTGTTTTGCTCCATACAGAAGCAAAATATAGACAGTGAAGTGGGTGTTCCTCCAAAAAAGCAACTGCTAGCTGATAGTTGCTGTTTCTTTAATTATCCTTGATAATTTAGGTAGACTAGTCAGCATGCACCAGGAATGAATGTATTTAAGCAAAGATGTAAATTAAGTAGTGGAAGGTTCTTTTAGGGTGTTTAGAATTCATATTCCAAATTTACTTTGATGTTGGGAAGGATTTTTGTCAGTGCCTGAGCCTATTCCCTTTGAAAACAGAGCTTGCATATACTTATGTGATGAAGGACCAAGGCCTTCTACTTTGGTTTTTTTTTTTACATTTAAGTGGCACTTTGAGTGCTAAACAAGCCATCCTATTGAGAAACTGTAAAATGTATTTTCCATTGTAAATAAATGCTGAAGCACCTGCACTGCAACTGCCATTGCATCTGGACTCCTTACCCAAGATACAACTTTAGGAGCTTGGCAAATAGCTCACCCCATCATCCATGTGTGGAGGTTCAGGTTCATTACAGAAGGTTGGTGTCAGTGGAAGGTGAGCAGGTACAAAGTGATGCAGATGTATTTTCAGAATGAAAGTAGAATGAATGTTTTTTGACATAGTATTTATATTCCCAATCCAGGTAGTGGTTTTTTTTTTGCTGTGGTTAGTGTCAAGGAACATAATGGAGATTTTGTCTCTGAATTCATTGACTAAAGCTTAAAAATGGCAAATAAAAACATGCCCCAGAAAGCATCGCATGGAAAATAGCTGCAACTGTGCCATACTTTGCAGTACCTCTTAAATAATGAGGAATAGTAAAGTCCTTTTACAAGATACTAATTGATTTTTGACTTATGCTTGAATACCTCCTTTGTTTTCCCTCAATTAGTGGACATGTGTACAATAGCAGTTTGAGTAGATTTTGTGGACTTTGAGTTTTGAAGAAATATAGTTGGGTTGCAAGCTTTTATCCCCCCTTGTAAGGGCTGCTGTCAAAGGGAAGAGCATAAATGCTGCCATATTAGTTGTGTGACCTTTCACAAGACACAAAGACCAGAACGGAAGCAGGGGCTGAAATTTGTTCACTTAACATATCTGGAAAACTTGAAGTAGCAAAGACCAACTGCCAGTGTCTGTTGAATTATACATGAACACAAAAAAATTACTAGTGGGTTAAATTATTCTAAAGAAATGTTTGAAAGGCTTTACTTGACAACTGAAAGCTAGAGAAGGGAAGAAATAATATTTTTTCTAGTGGCAGTGTCAGGATGGATGTTGGAATAGCTCTGTTGGCTTTCAGCCACAGACATCTAAGGGAGTGTGAGGGCACCTAAATACAGAGTCAAATCTGTCAGAAGCCTGGGTAATTGTGGTTAAAGTTGTCACTCATGAATGTCTTGTGTTTGTGTATGGATTTGAGTTGGGAACTGAGTGCCTTGCTGTGAAACAGCTGCAAGAGCAATTCATGGTGATGCTTTGCTTATATTAACTTTCAGTGGGTGCTGTAAAAGATGTAATGAACCCTTACTGTGTGGTGACTACAACATGGTGTTTTACTGAAGCTTGTTTCTTAAATATGAGATACTCTCAGAAATCACTTGTCTCAGAATCCGAATTGCCCGCCTGAATAGCCTTAGGAGAGATGGAGTAGTTTGGTCTAGGGCTGTATATCTTCAAATAACAAGTGCTGGGATTTAGCTGAAGACAGAAACTGGGACAAAATATCTAAAGTGAAAGATTCTCTTTGGCTCTCAGGGCTTAGCCCTTGATTCCTGCCACATAGAAGAGGACACTTTCAGGAGTGGTTATCTGCTACTTAGCAGTGGTACCCTGTTCACTTTTATAGGCTTTCTGTAGAATACCACTTAGAAATATGAGACTGAAAGAAATGCTGCAGCTGAGGGAAAAAATAGATCTTGCACATGAAACATGGAAGAGCTACCTTTACAGTGTACAATGGTAACAAAAATAAAGCTGTAACTTTGACATCATTTTTTCCTCATCAGGATCTTTCTTTTTGAATCAAGGCTATTTGTCATGTGACAAATTAATCCACAGTTGGAAAATGGATTTATTAATAAATTCTAGAAGTCTTATTTTATGGAGAAGATGCGTCAGACTTGCATATGTTCTGCCTACCTGGGACAGCCTATCTGTGTTGCCTTATTTTTGTCCTAATCCTTTAATATAAGAGGGCAAACAGCTTTTAACAGAGTATTTTCTTTTTAAGTCCTAATGGTGTGGAGGTATATGAAAAATGGGAAATCATGGAGCCAGATTGTGTGATCAATCTAGTAAAAAAGCTATCTATACTTAATCAATTTGACTTTCATAGGAAAAAAGTGAATATGGCAGCTCTGAGTAGCTGCTAATTATCTCCAGCCTCCAGTAGGTGGAAATATTGCTGCAACTTTCCTCATTTCAGTATCTTGAAGTGTCTTTGTTTCAGGAAGGTTCATGATTCTTTCCTTCTTTCTCAGACATTAACTTATTAGAAACCATAAATCTCTATCTAGTATTTTAAGTACAGAATACAAATCTAAAGCTTTTTTAGGCTCTCATTCATTATTCACATTTATTGAATTTGCACCAATATATCAAGTGACATGAAAATAGGCTTCTAATTATGTTTGTAATATACTAATTTATCTGTAACTGTGCTGATTATCTGATAATGACAAACTGATGCAGAAAGGTGAAACAAACTTCACTTGGTTTCTAGATTTGATTTACGCTTCAGTTGTATAACAAATGATTTGAGAGGGAAGAGACTGCAGTAGAAATTAGGGGTCATCAAGAATTTCAGGTTGCATTATATGCTGTAGGACAACTTAGGAATGTTCTTGTTAAATGAAGATGAAATTGAGGTTTCTTAGAATTACTTATGACTATGTAATGATTCTTGTCTAAGAGAAGTTAAATATTAAAGATGCACATTATGTTTATATCTAAATACATATCTACTTAATTTAGAAAGCCCTACAGTATCTAAAAAGCTGCTGAGAAGGTCAGTCAGTGGTAGCTGCTTTCTCTTTGGGAGATATGGGCTAGGGGTGAACTTGCAAGTAGGGTTAATGGTTGGACACAATCATCCCAAGGGGCTTTTCCAACCTGAATGATTCTGTGAAAAGCACAGCATGAATTTTTCCTGTAGAACACTGGATTCTCAAAGAAGGAGGGGAAAAACATGCATTTCAAATGTTAAGTTGTTGTGAACACTATTCTTATGTTATATTGTTAATAATTTTTATGGAGTTTTAGGTGTTTAGAACAGAGAAGTATCCTAAAACTAATACACATTTTTAACTGAAAAAATGTTTTCTATTTCAGTTTATAAGCCAAAAAAAAAAAAGAAAATATTAAAAAAAATAGTGAAATATTGCCAAATATCTGTATATTAAAAAGTTATTTTTGAAATTACACAATTATTTGAGCAGATGAATTAAATTCAAAACCTTCTTTGCACTGGTACTTAATCTCTGCTTTGAACACTGCCCTTAGTTATGTTCTTTCCCTTCCTGGGAGATCAGTGATTGTGGATTCCCAGCAAAGGAAACTTTGAGAAGCAGATCCTAAGGCATTGTTGTGGACCATTTTGTTTTCTAGTGGTTGCAGGTTGGGTGCTCTTCAGCAGTAAAGAAACAGTGAAGTAGTTCCTTTAGAAAAAAAAGATGTTTGTTTTCCCCTAAGGAGTATATCACTTTTGGGAGTACATTACCTGAGCTCTAAGAGCCATGTTACTGTCTTCTGATCTTCAAATCTCCATATGCACTTGTGTTTCTGTATCTTCTGTGGATGCTTAGTCAGAGAATTCATATCTTGATTCCTCAGAACCATGAAACACACTTGTCTACTTAGTCATGAGTACTCAGCCCCTTTTGACTGCTGACATTTTAGTTTTCCCTCCTCAGGGCATTTTCACTGTGTGCTATCAACCCATGTGTGGTTTTTTGTGAGTGTAAGGGGTAAAAACAGACACATGAGTCTGGAATTTCTTATAATGGGTTCTTGGATTGGTGAAAGAGACAGTAGTAATAGGAATACTGCTCTTTGTCTTGTGGTCTAATATTACTTTCAATTATCCAGAGATGGACTTTACAGTTTTTGGTAGAGTTTCTTTAGTTCATTGACTTTTGGTCTTAAGTACCTCTAGGAAAAAAAACCAAACCAATTGTTGCCTCTAATCCTGGGAGCAAGGATGTTTTGTCATGGACTTTCTTCTCCTAGGATGTTGTCAAAGTCTAAGCACCCCCAGAGAGGCAGGAAGAAAAGCTGTTTGTTCTCTAGGCCACAATTACCAGAGGCAAGAAAAAATGATAAGTGATTGGACAAAATCATGGTGCAACCTCAGGAGAACAACATGTGCGTGTCTGAAAAAATCCCAATAAAACAATTATGCACGTTGCCTCTGTTGGCTTAAACTGTTATCAAGAGGCATCTTAAACAAGGTGAAATTTGTCATTTCTCTGGACGACAACTGAGGAAAACTAATTATCAGGACAAGTTTTCCCCTGAGGACTGCAAAATCAGTCTTTAGGTCAGAATAAATGATAATGAGGAAGTATGGTTATTAAGTCAATGCAGGGTTTCTAGAGAATAAATATGAAAGGCCATTCAATAGGGTGTTATCATACAGAAGCTTTCAGGCTTGCAGATTTTGATTTGCTTAATAGAAGGTGCTGAATATTTAACAAATTTGCATCATATAGGCTTCTCTTATCTCTGTTGAATCATTAAATGAGAAATTAACTCCCAAGAAACTTTAACACGAGCATAGAAATGAAACTCTTTCTTCCAAAAATCCAATCTATTTCTTTGAAAACCAAATGATAACAAATAAGAACACTAACAGTCCTTAAAAACCTAATTAAAATATGTCAGTAATGTGCAGTATGTTGCACTCAGGAAGTGGAAGCCTAAGAGATCAGAGATAACTGTGTCCCATGATATGCAGAATCCAAAATGCCCCCACTGTGCTGCCTAATAGGAAGTATTTCAGCAGGCTTCAGTAGGAGAGTGAAGTGGAAAAGAAATTACCTACTATGTTTCATTGGCACCATTTTCCTTATATATTTCAACATTAACCCATGAAAATTAAAAATATTTAAATACTTGTTTTTAATGGGCTTGTTCACCTTCCCTTCCACCCCTCCTTTGACCAACAGTGGCTGTATCACAGCTCCTGCTAGGTCCAGAGGTGCTGGGGGGAGAAACACAAACTTTGTTCTTTACTGCAGGGAGAAACTACCCCCTAGCCTTCCAACTCAAATACTCTGCAAGTATTGGATCTGTGTCCTGTTTTCATATTTCATTTTTCTGAATCTGTCCCTTTACAATGCATATTAGTGTTGGGATTTTTCACAGTTCTCACTAAACACAGGGAGAGCTGGTATTGGAACAGAGCTTGTCCTTCCATAGAACTGTTTTGCTTTAGTGAACGTGAGAATCTGACTCTGCATGAAGGTTGGTTTTGAGCTGTGAAGGTGAACCTCAATCTTGACCAAAAAGCTCTGAGACTGAAGAATGTCTGTAAATGGTAAAGCAGTCCCAGCCATGCTACCCTGCTATCCATTTGGATAGCATAGTCTTGCATCTGCTGTAGTCTGTGTCGGAACAATGAAAATAATGTTAAATATTATGTATAGCATGCTGACCTCCTGCTTTAGGTCACAGCATAGGAGGGTTCATTCATGGTTCAGTTCTTGATCTTGTTATCATTTTGCTGTCAACCTTTACTACTGTCAAGGGAATATGAGAATGTGCCTTTGCCAAACCCAGTCATGCTGTTGGTATTTCAGTTGATCTCTAGCATCTTGTTGTGAATGCAAATTCCTGGCAGACATGACTGACATTGAGTGAGCATAATTATTCCTGTTTGCATTTTTGGGCGCTGTGGTGAGAAGAAAAGATAAAACAGAAGTCTAGTTTGGGCATAAGATTTGTATTGACTTTAAAGAAAGTGATGCTAGAGCTCTGTGGAATTTCAGTTCATTTTCTCCATCGGTGCAATGCCAGCTGGGTGAAAGCTTCTGCAAGTATCTGTGCTCCACATTGTGTGTGAAAGAAAATACAGCACTCAGTGCAGCTTTTAGTCAGAGAATCAGTCTAATACAGATTTTGCTGTTAGTCCCAATTTTTCTAGGTTTTCATACTTTCTCCTTCCACTTCAGCTTCTTAACAACATTTTGGAATTGGAACTGTTTGGAATGCAGTTTTATTTCTAGGGTGAGCTTAAGAAGACAAAAGACATTGAAACATTCATGGATCAAGAAAGGAACATGGGTCAGAGTAGGTGACATGCCTCATTAAGGATTAGGTGTTGAGGTTATCTAATAAAAGATTGAGTGAGAAACACAGAAAAGGGAATTGTGACTAGGCTAGGGCAAGAGCTGGGCAAAGAGAAAGCTGGTAGTTGTGCCCACACTAACTCTGCCCTCAGACTGTGAAGAAATGAGTAGTAGTGACCTATGGGCAAGAGCTCAGGCTAGGAAGGCAGGGTCTCACTGCTAACCTGGCAACATAAAGAGCTTTAATTCCTTAGTTTTAATTTCAGAGTTTGCAGTTTTGATGGTTTTTGGTTTTAATATATAAAAAAAATACTTAAAGCTACGGTGAAAATCTACATATTATACTTCCAAGAGGTGATGATTGTGATATCCCTAAATAATGACTTTTTTTTTGGATAGATATTACAGTTTCATGCTAGAGTAACAGATACTGAATGCAACTCAAGGACCAGTTTTCCTAAACTGACTTCCACCCGAGAGTGCTGAGGGAGCTGGTGGAGGAGCTCACCAATCCTCTCTGCATTGTTTATCAGCAGTCTGGTTAAGAGGGGAGGTCTCAGATGGCTGGAAGATGTGACCCCCATCTACAAGATGTAGTTGCCTGAGAAAGAAATGAAAACCATTAAAGCAAATAAGCTCTTAATTTAAAAAAGGACAATTGTAGGGAGTGAGTATTGTAGTAGGTGGGTATTGAAAGAGAAGAAATTCCCATGTAACTGGGATTTTTGCATCTGTGTTAGGTGTGCTAGAAAGAGAGTGGTTATCAGCTTGCAAAACCTTTAGAAAAAGGCTGCAAGTTTTAATTAACAAAGCAGTTTTATCTCTTTACTCTCCTAAATGCTAAAAAGATCAACCTCCTAAGTTCTAGAAAATGAATTCTTTTCTATGATTTGATTTAAAACCAGTGCTGAATTTGAAAATTTTAAAGAAAATGTGGTGGCATCCTAACAAACTTTCCATACAAAATTGTTGAATTTAATGCAGTTTCACTCCAAGAAGTGGTGAGTGTACAACTGGAAGGAAATAAAATATCACCAAGTCACTACTTTATGTTTACAGGTAATCATGTAGCAGATAATTAAGCTCAGAATTGGGTCAGTTCTTTTCTCTATCTGCCAGAACTGGAAACTAATGACTTCTGGGGACCTGGGATTTTGCCACCTTCAATCCCATTCAGGTTCTGTACAGGTAAAAGCTGATGTGCAGTGTGAATTTGTAGTGGCTACTTTACACCAAAGCTGCTTGTGCATCCTCTTGTTGGGGACTGTCTCACGAGGTAGCTGTTGTATCTTTCAGAAGAGCTAT
>JANHGL010017018.1:0-11484 GCA_024611195.1 Ceyx melanurus
CAGGCTGCCCAGGGCAGGGGTGGAGTCCCTGTGACCCCTGGAGGGGTTTCCAAGCCCCCCATGGAGCTGTGGAGCTGTGGGACACGGGGCAGTGGTGCCCTGGCAGTGCTGGGGGAGCACCTCCCTGAGCTGGGAGGGCTCTTCCAGGCAGCACAGCTCTGAGATTTACCATGTCAGCCAGAGCAATGTAGAGGAACATCCCTCCAGCCAGAGCAAAGATCCAGTTGGCAGAGAAGTGGCTGCCAGCCACGATGCCAAAGGCCAAGCCCAGGTAGCAGCAGCAAGCAGAGATGAAGTTGAAGAAGAGTGCTTGGCGGATGGTCATCCCAGCATTGAGCAGGATCACAAAGTCCCCTGTGGGAGGAAGAGGACAGGGAGGATGAGGAGGGAGCAGGCAGCAGTGGGACAGCACTGAGGTGCTCCAATTTCCCCCCCCCGAGGCTGAGTGTGGGCTCCTCACTGGCAGCAAATTGCCCATTCCAACCCAAACCACTGCCCGGCCCCCTCGTCCCAAACCAACTAAATGCTGGATTTGTTTGTTGGGGTTTGTTGTTTGTTTTTTTTTCTTCTTCACATGGCTCCATCTAAATTTAAACCTCAGCCATCAAATTACCTGGTTATTTTTAGAGCTGTGATTACTCAGGGCAGTTTACAGCCTCGCCACCCTCACCAACATCGTTACAGGAAAGCTGGGCAGGGAATTTTTAGGCTGTTGGGTAGTGAAGGACTGGAGGGGATGGATCCAAACTAGAGCTGGGGGGATTAGAATCAGCCATCAGGAAGAATTTCTTCCCCAGGAGGGTGCGAGACCCTGGCACAGGTTGCCCAGAGAGGTGCTGGGAGCCCCATCCTTGGCAGTTTCTCAGGCCAGGCTGGATGGGGCTCTGAGCAACCTAGTGGGAGATGTCCCTGCCACGGGCAGGGGTGTCAGAACCAGATGATCTTTAAAATCCCTTTCAACCCTGACCATTCCCTGATTCTAAATCCCAGAACAGCCACAAATGGTTTTGTTGGGATCATTCCTCCACCAAACACAATTTTTTTTTCTGGCCCTAAGCACATCTTTCGACTCTAAGATTCCACCCCAGAGGGTGGCACCAGGAAAACCTCAGCGACTGCCTCGGGGAGGAGCAGATCCAAGGCTCCCCGTGGCCCCTTTCCCTGGCATACCCAGCTCGTGGGGGAACTCCTCACAGAGGATGGCCACTGATGTGCTGATCCCTTGGAAGACGGAGACGGTGAAGGAAGCGCCGATGGCCAGGCCGTCGATGAAGTTGTGCAGGCCGTCGCTGAGGGTGATCATCCAGGCCAGGGTGCCAATGTCAGAGTAACGAACCTCCTTCAGCCAGTAGCACACGCTCTGAGAGGCCTGGAGGTCCTGCCAAGGCACCCCCAGAGCAAGGGGATCAATCAGCACCCAGCCCGGCTCCGGGGGTTGGATCCTACTCCCTCTACCCATCCCTTAAAACCACGCAAGGTTGAGCCGTGCACTGCTCCAGGCTGGAAAGTGCCCAGAGGGAAAGGATCTGAGGGGGACTGCTTGATGGGTGGATGGAGATGAGACAGAGTGCCCAGGTGGACAAAAAGCCACCAGCACCCTGGCTGTGGCAGCACTGGTGTGGGCAGCAGGAGCAGGGCAAGGATCCTCCGCCTGGGCTGGGCACTAGGGAGGCCACCCCTCAAACTCTGGGGTCAGTTTTGGGCCACTCATTCCCAGAAGGACATTGAGGGGCTGGAGAGGGGCCAGGGAAGGGCAATGGAGCTGGGGAAGGGTCTGAAATAGCAGTGTGGGGAGGAGCAGCTGAGGGACCTGGGCTTGGTGAGCCTGGAGAGAAGGAGGCTCAGGGGAGACCTTCTGGCTCTGACAGGAGGTTGGAGCCAGGGGAGGGTTGAACCCTGTGACAGGACAAGAGGAACCAGCCTCAGATTGTCCCAGGGCAGGTTAGGTTGGAGCTGAGGAAGAATTTCTTCCCCTCCAGGGCTCTCCAGGCTGCCCAGGGCAGTGGTGGAGTCCCTGTGATCCCTGGAGGGGTTTCCAAGCCCCCCCTGGAGCTGTGGTGCTGAGGGACACGGGGCAGTGGTGCCCTGGCAGTGCTGGGGGATGGCTGGACTCGGTCACCTTACAGATCTCTTCCAACCAAACTGATTCCATGACTCTAAGATTTCTCCTGAGCCATTTGCTTTCCATCCCCCTCAAATAATTTCCTCAGGGAAGTCCCACAAGGGCTTCCAATCCTGCTCTTTCTCCAAACACAGGTTTGGTTTTCCACCAGCAACCCCACTAACCTGGACAGAGAGGGAGCCCACCACCACTTTGTCATCCCCAGGGGGGTTCTTGCACTCCAGCTCGTTGGTCACGTGTGGGATCATGTGGTCCAGGTCACCATTCTGCAGCTTCTCAGTGACCCCCTCATCCTGGTCCTTCTTGGATGGCAGAGCCTCGGGGCCATAGTGGCTGTGCCCGTGGTGATGCTGCAGGACAAGGGGGGGGTCAGGCACCTCTACAAGATCTGCTGTTTCCCACCTGAGCAGCCCCAGCTCGACCTCACCTGGTCCTTCTGCTTCAGGAGCATCTTCAGGATCTTCTCTGTGAAGAAGAAGAGGTAGAAGCCCCCAAACACCACGGCGGATTTGGAAACGCAATAATCTTCCTGAGGGTTGAATCCAAACGCCTGTGGGTAAAAGGGGACAAGTGACAGGAACTGAGGAGCTGCCTCCAGCAGTGCCCTTTACCAGCTTTCATCCCTGGCACCTTCTGGGGCAACTGATGCTTTCTGAGCTCAGAAAACACCTCCGTGCACCTTTTCATCCCCTGCATCCATCACCCTACAGTTGGGCAGCTAAAACCAGGCTCGGGGGGGGGGGTCTCTGCTGTCTCAGCACCACAACAACCCACCAGAAAGTCCAACAAACCAGCTCGCAGCAGACCAGAGGTCTCCCTGGAGCCACTCCCTTGCAAAGGGGAGAGCTCCAAACCTCACTCCCGAGGGGCTTCCAGCCTCCGTGCCTCGCTCTCGGCTCCCCTCCGCTGCCGCCTTCCCCTTCTCCAGCCAGAGAGACACAGAAAACAGCCCCCGAGAGAGACAGAGAAAGGAGCAGACCCCGACAGTCCTCTCCCTACCTCGGGAATGAGCTGGAAGAGGGCGTTGGAGTAGAGAGTTCCAATCGCCAGAGCTATGAAGTAGAGGAGCAGCCGCTTGTAAAAGGTCTTCTTCATGAAGGGCACCACGCTGGCTCCCACCAGCGAGCAGAGGGAGATGACGGTGACGCAGAGGAAACCGTAACCCCAGACTGTGGCCAGACCCACCCCGGGGATGGGGAATGGGAAGAGGGAAAGGAGATCAACGTTGGGGGGAAGAGGGATGGAGTCCACACCGCCAGGAAAGGGGAAAGGAGGGTGGGTTGGGGGAGGAGAGAGAGAAGAGGACATTCATTAGTGATTTGCTTCTTCATCCGGCAGTGGTTTCAAGAGGGTGAACCTGGTGCTGTGTGGCTTTGGAAAGGGAGATTTGGGAAGGGATGGAGGGAAAACAACCCCGGCTGCAAAGCCCTCTGGAGCAAACAGCTCTTACAGCACCAGGCTGGAGCTGAGTTTTGGCACCCAGGCCATTCCAGAGTCCCCGTGGGATGTTCCAGTGCCACACAGCACCCAGGTCCCCCATCCCGAGCATCTCGTGTGCTCCAGCCTCATCCAGCAGCCCCTCACCGGGTCCCCAGGAGCCAAGGGGCACCCCGGGCACGGCGAGGCTGGAGCATACACCGAGGTGGTTCAGTTCCTGGCACAGCAGGTGACACAGGCACTCGGGTTTTTATCCTTGGCAAATAAAAAATTACAGTTCTGGAGTTGAAAATGGAAGGAAAAAAACCAACCATCCAAACACCAGACCCACCACGTTCCCTCGCCAACAGGGACGAGAAGTTTGCTGCCCCAGAGCAACACTGGGGACAAAGGATCCTCTGCTCTGAGGGAAGTTGCACCCAAAATGCAGCATTTTAAGGCTGGATTCTGGGATTTTATGGATGTGCAGGAGCTCAGAATCCAGCTCGTCACCTCCCTGGGAGCCACAAGGGCTGTGTGAAGCCAAGGAGGGGGAGGGGGTGGCCTGGGAAGCACGTGTGACTCGGAGGTGGCCAATCAGTTAATTCAACTCCAGAACTGTGCAATTACCACGCAATTAATCTCTGATATATTTGTCAGTCCCATCGGAGCACCAGGAAACCTCACGTAGGTCCAGAACCTCGTGGGAACATTGCTCTTGTAAATCCAGGTTGGGGGTGGGGAACAGGCAATGGAAACATTTGTTTTTTCAGACGAGCAGCTGGTGCTTTTCTGGGCTGTTTCCTGCAGTTTTACACTAATTTTTCCATCACTTCATGGGTATTTCCATCACCTCAGAGGTATTTCCATCACCTCAGAGGCATTCCCATCACCTTCCAGGTATTTCCATCACCTTCCAGGTATTCCCATCACCTCACAGGTATTCCCATCACCTCACAGGTATTCCCATCCAGCTTAGCATCCCCTGAGCCGGGCAGCTCTGCGTGAAGCAGGGCTGAGCACATCCCTCCAAGGGATAAAATCCCTCGAGAATCCAACGCATGGAACAGGAGCAAACAGCTTCTCCCAGCACCTTCCTGCACCTCATCCCCTGGCGGGACCTCCCCTCCCACTCCAGAGGTTTTCCTGGTGCTCGGAGGGGTGAGAAAAGCCCTGCAGAGCTCCCGAGACAAGCCCCTCAACCTCGGCGGGGTGGGCGGAATTGCCGGGGGGATCGGTTGGATTCGTCGGGGGGGTTGGGGGGTGGGTGGTGGTTGGTGGAGGCAGAAAGAGGGTGCTCGTTGAGCTACCCCGGGGAGACCAGGAAGAGAGGCCAGGGACTTTCTACCGCACCTCTGGGATGAGCTGGAAGAGCGCGTTAGAGAGCAGCGTGCCGATGGAGAGCGCGATGAAAAACGTGAGGACCCGGCTGAAAAAGGTCTTCTCGGTACAGGGTACGATGAAGACTCCGAGCAGGGAGGCCACGTTAATCATCGACACACTGACAAAACCAAAGCCCCACACTGCGGAAGGAGAAGAAACGAGGGGCCAGACATTACGGGGGCTCTCGGGGCAGGGAGACACGGGAAGGATCCCGATGTTGGGAAGGGCCGGCTCCGCTTCCACGGTCCTCCCCCCCGACCAGCGTGGCTCCCCGTGGTGACACAAGCCATCGGGTCTTGCTGGTGTTGAAGCCACCCGGGGGTGCTTGGAAAAGAGCCCGAGGCAAGACCAAGGATCGTCAAGACCTTGGCAGCGTCAGGACCTGGATGGGTGGAAGCTGGTGGCCCAAAAGGTGCCGAACCACCCCTTGCCCACCCACGGGGACTGGCAGCAGGGTGTCCCCAGATCTAGCGTGTGCCATCGGGGGCAAACCCCAGCGAGGAGAAGCTGTGGGGAGTCTCGGCTGCCTCTCTCATCTCTGCCTGAGCCCCAGAGAGGGGGAAAGTTCCTGGGAAGGGGAACTGGGATGGGAAACTGGGAAGGGAAACCGTCTCTCCTGCAGGTCCCGAGGTGCTTCGGCTCCCTGAGCTCCGTGCCCGGGCAGCCCTTGCCCCGTCCCCACCCACCTTCAGCTGAGCTGGGTCTGCTCTCCTCCGTCTGCTCGTTCTCTTCGTTCTCCAGGTTCTCCGAGGCACAGGCTCCCGACTCCAGCTGCTGCAGGATGGTGGGGCAGAACTCCTGGAACTGCCTGCGCCCCACGGCAGAGCCCTCGCTCAGGTTGTGGATGGCAAAGAGCTCCACGGAGCTGAAGCACTGGGGAAGGAAAGGGAGAGATCAACACGGGTCATGAAACTCACCCAGCTCCACGAAAAAGCTCAGAAAGGGGGATTCCAGCAGATCCACTGCCATACCCGGGAGAGGTTCTGGCGCTGCTGGGAGACGTTGGCATGTCCCACACCCACATCCAGGCGGTTCAGCAGGGCCTTCAGCTGCTTCAGGCTCAGGGTCTCGCTCTCCCCGTAGCGCCGGAGGAGATCCTGAAGGAAGGAGGCTGCAGAGAGCTCCGGTCCCGCAGCGGCTCCACTCGCCCAGACCCGTGGGCAGGGGAGAAGGCAGAGCAGGAGCAGCAGGCAGCACCCCTGGGTGCCCGTGTTGGGGGTCATGGTGGCTCGGGGATGCTGGAAGAGAAGTTTCCATGAGCTGGAGCAACCTCAGGAGCTCCCACCACGGCTCTCCCACCTCACAGCTTCAGCAGGAGATGGCAGATTTATTCTGCAGGCTGCCCAGAGTAGGGGTGGAGTCCCCAGGATCCCTGGAGGGGTTTCCAAGCCCCCCGTGGAGCTGTGGAGCTGAGGGCCACGGGTCAGTGGTGCCCTGGCAGTGCTGGGGGGTGCTTGGACTCCATGAACTCAAAGGTCTCTGCCAACCAAACCAAGTCTGTGACTTTCTATCTGTGCCACTGAGTCACCTGGCACTGCCCCCCTTGTTCCAGGGACCCCACAGCCCCTCCAGCCCTTCCCGCCTGGAGGGGGTCTCCGACCTCGGAGGTCTTCAGCCTCAGCATCTTGCTCATCCTCCTGGCTGTCGAGGAATGAGGCAGGTGGGAAATGCAGCTGTTTCGTTCTGGGCCGTGCCGGCAGCAGCTTGGAGGTGGCGTTGGCTCCCGGCTGCCGTCCAACCCGGCACTCAGCCGCTCGCTAGGGGGGCCTTTGCATTCTATCCAAGAGCTAATGGAGATGCCGCTGCCAAACCAGGCGCCGGCACCGATCCAGGCTCCCCCCCGCAACCCCTCGGCTCCCCCCGGGCATGAGCTCCCACCCCACGAACCACCGGGATGCTGGCCCTGTGCCGGCGCTGCCACCTCGAGCTGGCGGCTCAGGAAACGGCTGCCGGTGCCTTTTGTAGGTGCCAGCGTGTGAGTTTTGCTGAGCAACCCCGGCTGGCACCGGGATGCTGCTTCCGAAGGAGGAGCGGGTGTGGTGCCCTTCGCCCTTAATGGCTTGCAGGGGTTGATTTCCCCTTCCGCGTGGACGCTGGAGATAACCGGTGGCTGCGGCAGGGGAATTATTCACCGTGTGGCCTCAGGCCCTGCCGGTTCTCTGCGATGCTCCTCTGCCTTTATTCCCCCTTTATTTGGGGGGTCTGGGAGGGAGGCAAGGGCAGGATTTGGCACAGCTGGTAATTAATACCAAGGAATGTGGTGGTGTCTCTGCGCTGGGAAGAGCTGTGCAGGGTGGTGATGGGTGCATCCCTCTGGAAAGGGGGTGTTTAGAAGGATATAATTACAATTACCTTACTGCTTTTAAGCCATAAATGGGTGTTTTCTCCCAAAGGGGTGAGGGCATGGGACTTGTGGCTGGGTGGATGTGGTGCTGGTGTCCTTCCCACCAGTGCTGCAGTGTGGGGGGTACTGGAGGCTGTGAGCAGGTGTTGAGGAAGGATGTGCTGTTAATGAGCTTGGCTCTGCTAACGGGAGATGCTGCTCAGTGTTCCCTGCACGGGCAGTGCCTGGGGTGGAATTACCTCCCTGGCTAATGAACCAGCACCATGTCCCGCCAACCCTGCTGCTTGTTATTGCCAGTGTCAGAGAGGAGCTGGCCAGGGTTGGTGTCCCCCTGCTGCTCCCCCAAATCACCCACCGGTGCCTTGGTGGGCACCAGGTTGCAGGATCGGGCCTGCTGCTGGATGATGAGCTGGTGACACTGCCACCCAGGAGACTCCCTGGAGTATGGACTGTGCTGGCTCACAGCCTATGTCCCTCCTGTCCCCAGTGGAGGGTGGGTGCTGGGGGGCTGGGTGCTGCGGGAGGGCGAAGGAGCAGGTCCGACTGATGGAAGGGGGAAGGGAAGGAGGCAGTTGCCATGGAAACAGAAAATAAAATCAATGCATCCTGCCAGCAGGTTTGGAGGGAAGTCGGGCCTGGCCAGAGCAGGGTCCCTGCATCCCCAGGGTGTTAATGCAGCCCCCAGCCCAGACCCCTCCATGCCCTCACTGCCATGCCCAGGCTGTGCCGTGGGGTGAGTTTGACCCTGGCCAAAAGCAGAAAGAAGCCTCAGGCAGGGCGAGGAGCAGTGGGCGAGGGGTGAGGGGCAGCATGGGAGTGGGTCCACGGTGCTGGATCTCAGCCTATCCCCTCCTGACCCCGGGTCAAGGCATCCTGCCCTGCTCCAGCCCCGGCTTTGCACCAGCATCTCAGCCAGACGCCAGCTGCCAGTTTGCCCTGCCGTGGAGCTGTCTGTCTGTCCGTCCGTCTGTCCATCCGTCCGCTGCCTGTCCCCGTGCCGGTGCCCCAAGCGCTGGCCCCAGCTGCGGTGGCAGAGGCCTCATTAATAAGCTGCTCTCCCCATGAATGTGGCAGCTCTCCTGGAACGGGCTTCATCAGCCGGCGGCGGAGCTGAGCGGAATAACAAGCGGCTCCGTGGGGCACAGGACAGGGTCCCCCTGTGCACCCCGGCTGAGGTGGGGACCAGGGCACGTGGCCTTGCTCCAGACGCGGGGAGCTGGGGACCCCCTCGCTGCACAGGGAGAGCTCCTGGCACCCTCTTCCCCGGAGCTCAGCACCCAAGGGATGGCAGCAGCGATGCTGCTCAGCACCCCGGTCACGGCAGCGTGGCCCCGGCTGCCAAGCAGCGCAGCAGAGGAGCTCAGGAGGCTCCTGGCCTTGCTGCCCCCAAAGTAGCTCTGTCGTCAGGGTGGTGAGGGTGCTTCACCACCTTCTCTCACAAGGCCAACCCCTCCATCCTCTTCAGGGCTCCACAATGTCCCTATACCCATCCCCATGCCCAGGTTGGTCATGTCACCTCTCTGTTGTGGCTCTGGATGGGAACGAGGCCTGGCTGAGACCTATCAAACTCATGTCATGTGGCTTCTGGCCACTCTGCTGTCCCCTGAGTGTCTGGGGCCGAGCCGGGTCAGTGATGGAGCTGTGGGGACCTCCCCACCCCCATACCAGAGCCCTGCTGTGTCCTCCCACGGGCAGCAGTGGGTCACAACCCTTCATGGTGGGACCCCCTCACCATTGCCACCGCTCACCCCAATCAACAGTGGCCACCTCCCCCTGTCACTGTCACAACAAAGGAAAACATCTCTGGATGGAAACTGCAGGAGGGTCGTCACGGCAACACTGCTGCAGGATTTCACCAGAAACCCAGCATTCCGGCTCAAAAAGATGCTCAGGTCCCTGCTCACCCCAGCAGATGCTGGTGCAAAACCCAGCTGGGTTGGAGACAAGAGAACGGGACCAAGGGATGGAGTCACTCCAACCACCACTGTGCCAGGGGCCACCTGTGGGGTCGGGACATGGGGTGCAGCAGTGATGGTGGGTGCTGCCTCATTGGAGCAGAGCTGCTGGTGCTTTCTGGGGGATGCTGTGAGGATGGGCTGGATGTGGGGCTGGGGGTGTGGAAAGGACCCCTGAGCTGGGTAAAGATGGGGACATAGGGACACTGCTGGTTCCCCCACTTGGATGGAAGGATGGCCTTGGTGGGATGTTAAGACTTCAGGTTGGGACTGGGGGACATGGGGACCCCATGAAGTCACCTCCCAGCTGGAGGGAGCAGCCAGGGGGACAGTGAAGCTCCAGACTGGCGCCAGCAGAGGAGCTGGTCCCCATCACCGCCCTGCTGCTGGGAGTGGTCCCTGGGCACGGAGCAGCTGCTGGTGGGGGGAGGTGGCGGGGGGAGAGGTGTCTATTAAATCCCCATCCATAAGCCGTGCTGGCTGGTGTCTGTTATGACATTTATCTCCACTCCAGAGGAGAGCTCCGAGAACTCGCGGCCAGCACATTTTGCAGCAAGACAAATGCCAGTGACACATCAGCCACACACCCCTGCCAGAGCCCCTGGACTGCTGGGTGGCCTGGGGGCTCTGCTGGGTGCCTGGAGTTTCTGCTGGGTGTCTGGGGTCTCTCCACTGTCCCCTCATGTCCCCCTTGCTGCTTCCAGCCTGTGAGGAGTTCTGAGTCCCCAGATGACTCTGTCTCCACTGCCTCCACTGCCACTTTGCTCCATCACAGGTCAGGGTCAAGGCCGGGCGCAGCTTCGTGCTCGTTAGAGAAGGGTGGCCCACAGGAGGTGGGTGCTGGGGAGAGCCCCCTCCCATCAACAGGCATGGGAAGGAGCTGGGCTCCCAGAGGAACCAGTGTAATCCCTGACCCGTGCACGAGGCACCGTGCGGGTCAGACCCCGCTGGCACCACCGGCTTTCTGGATGAGGATGAAGAGCAGGAGGAAGGGTTTGGGCAGCATGGAAGCAGAAGGTGGGTGGAATGTGGGTCTTGCTGTGGGCACAGGACCCGGCTGTGGTGGGGTCAGTGGGACCATCTTCACCCCAAAGCGTGCCCAGGTCCTCATGTGCACAGGGTGAGCATCTTGGAGATGGCCCCATCCTGCATCCAGAGATGGGAAGAGGGTCCCCCCAGAACCCACCTCGTGTCTCTACTGGGAGCCACACTCATGGAGCTGGGCCACCCTTTCTGGGCACATGGAGACAGTGCAGCACCCTCCTTCCAGCAAACCCCCTCCAGCAGCCGTGGGTGTCCTTTCCAGATCAGGAGAGCAGAGCTGGAGTCAGCACCAGCCACCTGGATCCGCTCAGAGCGGGAAGAAGCCAGGACATTAGGGTGCCAACAAACACCCCGAGACCCTCTCCTCGATCTTGCTTGGCAAACAACGGGCAGGGGGGCGTCCACCCCGGTTGCTGCCCCCCTCTGCACCGTGGCACCTACGTGGGGATGGGGACGCCAGCTGCAGGCACATAAAGAAGGGGAACAGAAGAGCTCTGTGAGCCGGCAACGCCGGGGTTGTGCCGGGGGGGTTCACAAAAGGCAGGAAACGCCACGAAAAGTCGGGCACAATGGAGTCGGAAATGAGAACTTTGCTCTCGGGTTTCCGCGGACTCATCCTATGGGGAAAATAAAAGCGGTGTGTGGGGAGGGGTGGGGGGAATATATTTTTTGTGCCAGTTGTTGCCAAGTCGGAGGAGCCAGGGTGGCATCCCCCCAAAACCCTCCCCAACAGCTCAGTGATGGGTTTCCTCCCCCATTTGGGGGTTTGTTTCTGGTATCACAGCTCCCTGGAGTGTCTCACACGTTTTATCAGGGTTGTTTGGGCTTTTTCCAGCCATCATCCTTCCTCAGCATCTTCCAGCCCCTCTGTACCCCCGCACAGCCCCGCGTGGCAGTGTGGAGGGGCTGGGAGCTGATGCTGGATGCATCCTCTATGGCTTGGGAGGGATTTTGGGGGTGCAGAGGGGCTGGAAGATGCTCCCCTGTTTGGAGATACCCTAAAACCCCCCTGGTTTCCAGGACAGGCATTCTGCGAGGCACAGTGGCTGGGCCGGGGGGGGGCCGCCGTGATTTGAGGGGGGATACAGAGTGTCTGGAAGGTACCCCCTTTTCTTTTATTAAGACACCCCCCGCCTCCCCCCAAATCCTACTGGGCGAGCTGTCATCCATCTGGGGGGGAGAACATCGCACACCTCACCCGCTGGGGGGTGGGGGGGGGA
>JANHGL010017023.1:4259-18918 GCA_024611195.1 Ceyx melanurus
AAGAAAGAAAGAAAGAAAGAAAAGAAAGAAAAAGAAAATGGGTGAATCAGAAACAAATATGAGCAGCATTAGGGGTGACTTAACATGTAACTCAACAGCAGGCATAATAAGCAGCATTAGAGTGAGTTTCCTTCAAATAATAGATTTACTGCATTTATAGAAGTTTTGTTTGAAGTGTACAGGCATTAAACAGTAATGCTGAATGAGGACAGGTTTTTTTTTTGCACATGAAAAACAAAGTAAGTCATCACAGTAGCATAAATTTCAGAGGCTCCTCCTTTTTATTTTTCATTATTTTTTACTCATATGCAGAAACAAGAGCTTTAAAGAGGTACTTATTTTAATGGGGAAAAAATGGATTTAATATATTGCTCAGACTACATTCTTTGAAGGTTTAATGTTCTGTTTCTTAAATAAATGGAAGTGAAGCTGAGCATTGTTCATCTGAAGGTCCTGGATGAAGCACCCCGGGACTTAAAAAGGAGGATGAATTATCCAGGAGATAAGAACTGAACTTTCCTTTTGTTCTTGTAGGCATGTGGGGAGTGGGAAGTGGTATTATGTGTAGGCTGGCCCGTGTGTGAATAGCTTGGTTACCCAGATGGAGTTGGTTTCGTAAAGGTATCTGTAAAAAAAAAAAAGTGGTGTAAAGTGGTGTAGTTGAGATAATTACAGGGTAGCTTAGAACACATCCTGCTTGTTCCTGTGGAGTGGGAGCAACTGTACAGATATGTTAGCATCAGCAGCTCAGGTCCTGGGGATGATGGAGGCCAGAGCAGGCTGCCAGCCTTCCTACTCTGCTTTTCCTGGAAGATCTTTGCAGGAGGAGGACGAGGGCTGAGGGACTCACATGCTGTAGGGACTCACTTGAGCACTTGGGACTCCTGTGCTGTAGGGATGTCTGTGGAGATAAAGCCTTTCTTGCAAGTGGTGGGCCTTAGTGCTACTGATTTATAGGTAACCGTGTGCTTCTAGTTACAGTTTGGGGTTGGGATTCTGGTTTGTTTTTTTTTTTGAGTAGAAGTTGAGGTCTGTTCAGCAGACATGCTTGAACTTTGGTAAGTCACTGATGATTATCATCTTTGCCTGTAAATGATTCTCTTTTTCCTCTCATACCGAGTACAGATTCTCATCTGTAGTTATGTTAGAACAGCCAAAGAAGGTTTGCTTAACAAGTTGAGATTGTTTTGCCCTGCAAAAGAAGGGGTCTGTATTAGTTATTCCCACATAGCTGTCTGATCTAGTCTGTTTTCTTTCTTTTTTAGTGTGATGCTGATAGTAAGTTGGGAAATCAAAGACTTGTCACTACTTAAAAAGTCACATTTATTTCCTCTAAGCTTTTACGGGATGTCATCTATTGTAGATATTTAATTTGTTTAGTTAACCAGCTTTTTGTCTGCGTTTCCCTCTTGGTTCAATCAGCTAAGGTGTATGTGCACACGTGCATCTGTGCACCATGCTGATGCCTGCTCTCTAAGGATAAGTTGGCTTGTTTTGCCTGTTTTCAAACATACCTTAGTACTGAGTACACTGTCTGGAAAAAAGTGCTGTGCACCTGTAAAGAGAGCACTGCAGGCATGTGGTGAATGCAGGCAGACTTGCACCTCCATGCCAGGCCTTGCAGTTGAAGGTCTCTCTCCTCCCTCTGGGTCCAAGAGAGGAGGGAGAAGGAGGAGTATGGGTGGGCAGCATCAGGGTTGGAACAGAGGGATCCCAAATTCCATCTCCCTCTTTGAAGGAGGGGAAACCTGCTTTCTGGGAACTCAAAATTGAGTGTCGTGTGATGGGGCTGTGACACTTGGCCACTTTGTGGTACTGAGCACTATGTCCTGCTTCCAGTATCCAACAGACTGTGAAGAGAAATGTCCTGAAAAGAAGTCACACGGTCAGCTCTTGATTTTCTAAGACACTCTGCCTAAGGTGGAAGCCTCCAAAAGAGATATAAGGGTGTCAGATATGGAGCTAATCCTTTAACTCTTCTTGAGTTCTTTGTGAGAGAAGCATGTGTTGCAGATGTTTCTTAGCTTTTGTTTCTGGCCTTTGTTTGTTGTTGTACGTTTTTGTTGTTTTGGTTTTGGTTTTTATTCTTCACATCTCTCCTGCTGACTTTGTGTGGGGGTAAAAGCTTGAGGTTTGGGACTAGCAGGAAGTTGACGTGGCACGAAAAGAAACCATGATGTGCTATATGCATTGAAAGTTAAACACTGCTCTCAGCTCCTGTTTCAGAGCTGCTCAATCTCTATTCATCCAGAATTCTTCCAGGAGCTGCTTTTGAATTCCCAGCACTCTTCCCCTGCATGGGGGAAGAGTGAGGCCTCTGTTTTCATGGTGATGCTTGCAGTCAGTCTTCAAAGAGATGTGAGCCCAATAGCTGGTCACAGCAGCACCAGCTTGTCACCATCTCCTGAGGAACAGGATGAATCATGTCCATATCCCAGAGAATGGGTTTGGTTTGAAAATCCATGAGTTTATTTTACTCCCCTCACAGCATGTTGTTAATTTAATTGCTCTTTGATTTCTGAAGAATTTGGGAGTGGGTAGGGAGGGGGTGGAAAGATCTGTTTTAAACTGCCTTCTTTAAAATACATCTTGTTCATAATGTATTTTTACCAGCAGCACTTTCTAATCTAAATGCCACTTCTAAATGTAATTTACTTGAACAAAAAAAACTCCGAACCCAAACCAAACTTAAAAGTAATTACCTTTCTAAGTGACAGAAGCACTGAAAGAAGTAACTGAATCACAAAGTGCTGTTTGAACAGTAACTCACCCATGAGAGGAGGGAAAACTTATGAAGCCCAGTGTGTGCTGTAATGCAAGTGTAGCAAAAATAATTTGTTTGCAGGTGTTCCCATCTTTGATTAGGCTTTTTATTAGGGAAATAGCTAAAATCCCCCTTACTTAGTAAAAATGGATGAGCAATATTGGTTATCTCATGTTCTATGACCTCGGTCTGTGGGTTTAACTGAATTCAGTCAGTGCTGTCCAGCTCTCCTTGAAGTTGCTCATGCCTTTCTTAATTGTATGCCTTGAAAGGGGCTTGATGGACTCCAATAGGGGTGTTTTAGGGTTAGTACCATTGAAAACTTTTTCAAAAGAGTGTCTGATTCAACTTAAAAGCTGATGAAGACGTCTCTTTTTGCCTGTAAAACAGGTGAAGGAATTTTACATTTGCAGCTATTTCTGCTGCTCCACGAAGCTAAGTATGTCAGTTTAACAGATGGACCAGATCGTACTTTCTATAGTCCCATTTTCTTCAAAATCAAAAGAAGGCACATAGAGTCAGTTTAAATATTGAAATGAGAGTCTGCTGCAGCTTTCTTTTGATACTCAATGCTTAAAAATTGCCGTTGGCAGATTTCATTTGTATCATCATTGCTTTTCATACAGTGGCATGACAGTGTAAATCCAAAATACCCACTGATCCGAGAGCTGAACAATACCTGTAAGCCTTCAGGTTCACATTCTAGTTAGCAGAAGGTTCAGTTACTCACAGTCTTCTGAGGTTTTTTCAATGCTAATGCCTTGATCCTAAAGAAGAGAGAGGGAAAAAAAAAATGAGGCAGCTTGATTCTGACAAGTCTGAGTCTTGTCTCCTTACAATTTGCAAATGACACCCGGTAATAAAACTTCTTTAAACAGCACATTGGCAAAGGCCAATACCAGCAGTGCTCTGAATACATGCAACAGGGCTTGTAAAAATGTACACGTAGGTGTTTATCTTGTTGCCAAGGTTGGGATTCATCTGTGACTCTGACTGGACAGTTACCCACAGTGCACGGGCTCAACTTCTTTGGAAAACTTAAGCGCTTCTTCAATTTGCTGTGAATCAGAAGGGGCAAAAGTTCAACTGCCATGAAGCTGTGCTGAATGAGCAATGCCCTTTGTGGAATCTCTGGGGAAGGATCTTTTCAGCCTTTTCTCAGGACGCCTGTGTGAAAAGTTGAGTTCTTTTATAAGTTTTGCACTAAATCAAGAAATAAGTTAATAACAGAGCAGCTGTTGATCATCAACCCTGAGACTTTCCTATACTTAAATTCCAGCTGGATAATAAATGTCTCACTTAGGGAGCAGACACTGTGGTTGCCAACTATTCAGTATCCAGGCCCTCTCTCAGTTCTAGGTTTTCTTATCAACAAAAGACAGCCCAAACCCTTCCCTAACCCTGCCTGTAATGCCAGGTGAGCAACAGAAGCCCATCCTGGGTTATGTCTGTGAGGAACAGTGAGAGCACACCCCTTTTGTGCTATTTCCTGAGATTTTTACCAGCTTTCCAGGATGGTGCTCGTACACCATGTACCCGTACAGGTCAGGGGTAGACCCACTGGAGAGCAGCTCCATGGAGAGGTGTCACCTTGGCATCCTTGGCAAGCTCTCCATGGGACAGCAATGGGCCCTTGTGGCCAGAAAGGCCAATATCTCCTGGGGAGCATAAATAAAAGTGTGGCAGGAGGTTCTCCTGCCCTTCTACTGTGCCCTAGTGAGACCACGACTGGAGTGTTGTGTCCAGTTCTGGGCTCCCCAGTTCAAGAGGGACAGGGATCTTCTGGAGAGAGTCCAACAGAGGCTGCAAAGATGATGAAGGGACTGGATCATCTCTGCTGAGGAAAGGCTGAGAGCCCTGGTGCTGTTTAGCCTGCAGAAGGGCTGTTTAGCCTGAGAGGGGAGCTGATTAATCTCTGCAGTGTGGGGTCAAGTCAGAGGGACCAGACTCTTATCAGTGGTGCCCTGGGATAGAACATGGAGTAATGGTCACAGGCTGGAACACAGGGAGTTCCACCTCAATATGATGAGAAACTTCTTCCCTGTGAGGGTGACAGAACCTGGAAAAGGCTGCCCAGAGAGGTGTGGAGTCTCCTTCTCTGGAGAATTTCCAGCCCCACCGGGACCTGTTCCTTTGTGGGCTGCCCTGGGTGACCCTGCTCTGGCAGGGGGTTTGGACTCCATGATCTCCAGAGGTCCCTTCCAACCCCCCCCCCCATTCTGTGATTCTAGTCCTCACTGTGTAGAGGAAAGCTTGGAAATAAGAACCATGTCCATACACACAAAAGAAATTATATATATAAAGAATATGTATTAAGTATATAAAAATATATATTCCCTTTTACATTTCATGTTTTGTTTCACTTGGAGTGGTATCATACTTGGTTGAACTTTCTTTTTGTAAGAAAACAAACATAAACAAGTATTGCTAAACAGTGACAAGCCTTTCCCCCCACCCCCCCTTCTCTTTTTATCCCTATTTTAGGAAGGCATGAGGTGTGGTCCTGGACAACATCCACCAAGCAGTCCTTGTGTCTCATGTGGCAGAAAGTGAGAGAGCAGCTAATGCTCAGCATGTCTTTCCTGGTTGCTGTTTTTTGGTGCTGCAGAAGGCTGTACAGCTTTTTAGCACAACTAGTGAAACGGTGGGTTTTTGTTGTGCAGACATGAGTCCTCCATACTGTTGCTTATTGCAGTAAATATTGGCCTTTGGCAATTCCTCTTTGATGTGTTTTATCTTTTGGCTTTCAGGTGGAGCAACTACCTCCGGAGAAAATTCATAAGTAATCTTTTTGTTGTCATTTTATATTCATTAATCCCCTCCCCGCAACGACCCTTCAGCTACAGAACAGCAGAAGGTAGCTAATTGTGAATTAATCTCAATTTAGGCAATCTCAGTGTGCTGGCAGAAGTTGATCTGCTTGGTTACAGTGCAACAGAATGGAAAGGAGAAACAAAGCAGGCCAAACACATGAGGGAGGTAAGAGTTAATCTCTGCGTGAGGATGGGGAAGAAAGAAGCAGCACCTGGGAAAGGAGTAGTACTGCCACCCAGCTGGTCAAATGGAAAGCAAAAGGGACAGCAAGAACATGGCTCTAAATAAAGGCCTTAGCAGAGCACATCAAAATCTTGGGTTTATTCTTACATCATTTCTGAATTGCCTCCCGCAGCACCAGCAACACAGACAGTGCCTTTAACAGGAAAAATCATCCCCAGGGCTGCAGCTAGATAACTTGGGTTTAGGTGCTGTCTCTTAGTCAGCACCTGATTTTAGGTGAAGACTCTGTCCAGGGAGGAGTGAAACAGCACACCAATTTCTTTGCCAAGCCCTGAAGATCAGTGATAGCGTTAGTTAGTGTCCTTGTCATCCTTGGCACCCCAGTCAGCCACTGAGGAGTGGCTGGAGACAGCCTTGGGTGCATGGGAAGGTGACAACCTCTGCTCAGTGCTGCTCTCTTCCAATTCTTTTCTCCTTCTTTTATTTCTTCCTTGTTTTTTTATTCCTTTCCATGGAAGGCTTTTTTGTGGGTTGGGGGTTTTTCTCTTTTTTTTTTTTTTTTTTTTTTTTCCCCCCTCTCTTCTATCTTTACTGCTGGCTGTGATCCTCTGAGTAATTACACTTCTTCCTGGATTTTTATTTCTCTTACACCATCTTACTTGAAAGAGTTTATCACATATTAGTAAGTTTTTTTCATAACTGTAAGTCAAGGTGACAAGAGTTGTGCTGCACCCAACTGGGCTTTGGATCAGAAATAGCTGCTGACCCATGGAGGCAGGAACAGCAGTACCCTCCCAAGGACCCTGGCCAGTGCTTGAAGCTGCAGCAGCAGCAGCACAGCATCAAAACTTGGAATGGATTTGGGCTTTCAGGCACAACATGTGTTTATGGCTCTTTGCTTCAGCTGTTCTGAGCCTTGGTCACCAAAGTAGGCTCAAAGACTGGGCTGGGTCTTCTCCCATAAAGCTCAAGTAGGCATGCTGATGGGAGAGTGGTAGCATCTGCTACAGCAAGCTGAGCTCTAATCCAGTCAATCAGCTAACTGTGGTGTTACAGACTAGTGTCCTCATGGAGTGGCATTTCAGAGCAGCACAGGACACATTTAGCATCCAGTCTGTATTTCTGATGACCTGACAATGGCAAGAGCACTGTCCACAATGTGCTGAGAGAGATCAGAGGGGCAGAAGATGCAGTAGCAGTGAGATAACCAAACAACCATCTGCATTGGCAACAGCTGGTTGAACTTTCGGGGGGGTGCCAGTGACCTGGATCATGCATCAGCTTTTGGGGAGCCCTTAGTAAAGGAAGCAGCCTCTGCCTGGGTCCTGAGCAGTGCACAGGTGCTTCCTCAAAATGTTTCTTCCAAATGTTCTCTGGAATAAGAGACTGCATCCAGCATCCTTGCAAGAATAACTAAGAAAAAAAAAGCTACTACAGTTGTATCTTTCTTCAGAAAGGGAAATTACATAAACCCAAGGAAGTATGTTTATAAGAAGCTAAAAGACAGCTAAGAGACTTGAGTATTTACAGTCAGTGTATGTAGCTTTAGGCCATGGTATTGGAAGCACAGGACAAATGCATGCAAACTTCTTAGGGTAAAGGGAAGCTGGTCAGGCTAAACAGCAGCAGAAGGGAGGTATAGGAAAAAAGGAAGATACTTTACAAAAAGCTGCAGTTGTGTTCAAATGAGGCTCTTTTATATAGAGCAGCAACTGGATGGTTATGCCAGGTGAGGAGCACATTTTAGGATGAGGTCTCATGAGGTCCTGAACCAGCCTAACCTGCTTGCTGTCCCTAAAAGGGGCAGTGTCTGGCTTGTCTTGTCTCTCCCTTTTTCTCACCTTACTCGAGCTAAGGAGTCCCTCTCCCTCTTTTGTGATGGCTCTTGCAGCTTTTGTTGGACGAGGCTCACCAGGATGATGAGTTGATAGAGCAGCTCATCCCAAAGGAATCTTCTCTGAGCCACCTGAGCTTGCTGAAGCAGAAGAAAGCTCCCCCAGCAGCATGAATCCAGCAGACCTACTATGGCAGCCAGTGCAAAGAAAGAACAGTGGGACTGTGCATCTGGGAAGTGGTGCTGGGACGGGGTGAGGAGGCAACCAAGGTGAAGTGGGGCCAGGATTTGAGACCATCTTCCTGCTCCTTTCAGGAAGCAAACTGTAATCCTGTAGAGCTGTAAATAAATAAAGCTGCCAGCTTATGCTCTGACTTGTCTCCAGAAGGGCTCAGATGAAAGTCAAGGTTATGCAGAGGAAATGCAGGGAGTGTGTAGCTTGACAAGGGCCCATCCACCCTCAGCCCAGCTCAGCCTCTGGTCAGCATTGCACCATGGAGCCAGGTCAGTGTAAGGAGATGTTTTAGACAAAGGAGTTTTCTCCAGGCCTGTTCCTGCCCTTTTGCTGCTCCATAACATGTGTCAGCACAAGTTGTGAAGTGGTTGAGGTGAGAGCTGTTATGGCAAAGAAGTCTTTGCTAACCTGCTCTGCTGGACCATGTGAATGCTTGCACTATGCAGACACAAGAGCAAGTCACTGCATTGAGGGCAGAATCACTCCTAAGTGGCAGTGCCAGTTCAAGGTGTATCCAAAAACTATGATGTTGGAACATTTTTGTGTATATAAACCTTAAAAATATACTTTCCCATTCTCCGAGCTCTCTCTTACAAGTAGTTTGGAATCAGACTCCAATCAACATGGGTCTTATCAAAGACTTAACAATTTTATTGCTAATTTTTTTATTTTATTGTATTTTGCTTTTTCTAGGCATATGAAGAATTGTTCTGGAGCTGTCATATCAAATACCTCCGACAAGTCAGGAGGGACAACTACTGTGTGCTAAGGGCAGTGCTTTTTCAGATATTCAGCCAAGGCATCCCTTTCCCATCATGGATGAAGGAGAGAGACATACTGAAGGTAAAATCCATTTTGTAGTGAATCCTGCCCTGCAGAAGGAAGTTCAATGTGAAGGCTAAAGTGTGAAGTGTCTGCTATGGAATTGGAGGAAAATTGTTATCAGAATCTAAAGAGAAGTTTTTCAAACTCTTAGAGTGACACTTAATTGACAAAGTGTCCCTGATCTAAAAACACCAATGAGAGCATCAGCCTAAATGGCAGAAAGTATTAAAAATTAAAGGCTAAATGTTACTGCTCCTCTGCTGAAGGTCTCTCCCTTAACACAGAAGGGTATTTGAATGCTCCTCATCCACATCAGTTCAAAGTCCAGTTGCTGGAGCAGCAGGAATGCTGCCCTGAGCTCCACTGGGAGACAGTGGCAAGGACAAGGGGGAAATCCAGCTGCTGCCTGTGGGGGCACATGTGTGGACTGGAAGGTGTTTCTGATCCTAAATACTTCACTGAATGTGGGTGTATCCAGCTTTTACAGAGCGTGGGGGTTTATATTTTGCTGAGAGTGGTTGGTTTTGGTTTTTTTTGGGTTTTTTTTTTTTATGGCTATAACTGTATGGTCTACTTCTTGTTATGGTTGTGATTAGCCTTTTTATTTTTCCTTTTCTTTGTTGGTCCCTCAGCTCCCTGAAAAACTTCTGTATTCTCAAGGTTGCAACTGGATTCAGCAATACAGTTTTGGGCCAGAAAGATATACAGGTCCCAATGTCTTTGGTAAACTGCGCAAATGTATGGAGATGTTAAAGACAAATGTGAGTACTAGGAAATGGCTGGGCAGGATAAAGGCACTGAGACAGAGCTGGGCAACTGCTCCTAGTTATGGATTTCTGTGTCTGTCAGCCTCCCTCCTAGGCTTAGAGGGACAAAGGGCAATGGGCACGAATGGGAACATGGGAAGTTCCACCTGAACACAAGGAAAAACCTCTACTTTGAGGGTGACAGAGCCACTGGCACAGGCTGCCCAGAGAGGCTGTGGAGTCTCCATCTCTGGAGACTTTCAAAGCCCATCTGGGTGTGTTCCTGCTCTAGATGAACCTGCTTTAGCTAGGAGGTTGGGTTAGTCCCTGCAAACCCCCCACTGTTCTGTGATTCTGAATCTCTGCAGCCATGTGAACTCTGGGCTGCTCCTGTTTGCATTGCCACGAGCTGTCCCTAGCACACACGGTATTTGCTGGACTCCAGGGTTTGAGGCAGTGAGGTTGAAATGCTTTTCTAAAGGCTTAAGTTATCCAGTGTATCATACCTTAAACTGCTATTCTTAATTCTACAATAAACCATGGTTTAGACCTGTCTTGCCACAGCCACAATAGCATATTTCACTGGTGGCCCTGTCTATATGAGCCACGACTCTGTACTTTTCAATGCTGTTATCAGTAATTGCTACTTAAAGAGAAGCAACAAACATCAGGTAGACTTATTTAGCTCTAGAAACAGCATCACTATTAAAAAGAGGGAATTAAAATGTGATCCTTGGAAGTTTTGCAAAGAGCAACCAGAACAAAATGGTATCTGCACACAAGAACCACCAGGCACATCTCAAGAAGACAGGCAGTTGTCACTGTGGCACAGCAAGGGTGCAGGCAATGGAAGCAGTAAGTTAAAAATAGGATGAGAGTCATCACTTAATCCAGCCTTTGTTTATGTCTTAGGTCTGGGGTACCCACACAGGGTTCCTGTAGCTCTCTGAGGGCCTTTTGGTGGATACACTCCTTTCTCATAAGCTATCACTAGTATCTAGATGCTTGGAGCTGTCTGTAGCAAATAGGTTCAGCTGGATAAATGTAAACTGAAATGTACAAGACTTCCTATTTCCCCGTGGATCTGAAAGAGTCACCTGCTTATCTGCACCACCAGTTGGCCACAATAACTGTGTAGTACCATGTAGTGGACCGGCAATAGTTCCTGCTTTGGAGTCTTTTGCATTAATAATGGGATTAATATTCCATGTTCTTTCCAGTGGGCTGAAATAAGTGCTACTAAAGATCATGAAGAAAGAGGAAACATGTGTAATACACTCTTTTCTGATGAGAGCAAGGAGCACAAACTCTACGAGGCCATAAAATTCATCATGCTCTATGAAGTTGTCGAAGCTTATGAGCAGATCAAGAACAGGGAAGAACCCATGCACAACCTTTTTAACCTTCTCCTTGCTCGTGATTCTTCATCTGACCCTTTGAGCTTCATGATGAATCATCTGAACTCCATAGGTGACTCTATTTGCCTAGACCAGGTAATGATATGAATGAAAAATAAATCACAAAATGTATCCCATCTCTGATGCGATCAGGTGAAAGTATCACACATCATCCATGAAAGATGCCCATTTTTGTTTTCTTTGGGCTATGGGGAGGTGGACTGAGGACAGTAATTTATCTTCCAGGAAAAAAAAAAAAAAAAAAAGAAAAAAAAAGTAGTAGAATAAAATGGCATGGACAGTTTTCTTTCTGGGCCAGAAAAATAAAAGAGAAAAGTCTTGTAAGCTATCAACAAGGCGTAGTTTAGAAAAATGATTACTATGATATGTAAAATAATTCTAGATTATGCTGATTTCATCTTGAGTTGCTTCTCTGATCTGTTCCACCTTCTATCCTCACTCTATTTTTCTCCTCTCTTAGATTCCCATTATATCCAATGTCTATTAAGAGTAGGTAATGATAACTATTTTTATGTTAAGGGTTGGGACATTTTTAAGGGTTTTCCAATTTCATACTTAGTGAGGAGTTAAGTACTGACATCAAAGTGGCTCCACACTGCCACTCTGCAAATAATGTCAAATTAATCAATGTTTATAATAAATTTCAGTTAGCCAGTCAACTGTTACATGTTGCAGCCACCTTCAGGAGCAGTTTGGTTATAACTGGACAAGTTCTGCCCTATCTTGCTATGTCCAAGCACAATAATAAATAATATATATATATATATATATATTTGCCCAAGGATAATAATAAATAATAAAATGCTGTTTCCCAAAGTATTTTTCTAGACCATGCAATCCTTTGCAGGAAGTGCCTATGAAGATGTCAGTTCTCATGTTTCAGTGCATAAAGCACGAAGAAATAACTTTACTATTTTGTTTCCCTCCTGTAGCAAGTGATCACAAGGTGGGAGGCTTCCCACTTTTCAAGGTATAACAATCTTTTAATGATTCCGAGTCCCTTCTTAGCCCATTAAGAGCCCATTTAGATGTGTGAGGCTGGCTTTAGGAGTAGATTATATATTGTATCAGGTGGAAATGTTTCCAGAGCATTAACCATAATATCTTCTGTGTGCAAAAGAGCAGTGGGAGGACAGCTGGAACACGAGAATACCCTCAAACTTTAAATTTTCTTACTCCACTTACAAAAGGGCCCTTTTATTGTCTGCTCTTTTGAAGCAGCTGACTTGCCTTACCTTGGATTATCTTTGGTTTAGTTTAGTCCAGAAATAAATGTCTTACAGCCTTCTTTCATCTTTAGGTTGAGCTGTTTCTCCTTGGATACTTACTTGAAGTAAAGATAAGAGTTTACAGACTTCATAGGTTCAATACTGAGGAATTTCAAGTCAATTATCCAGAGGAATACCGACGGGAATGGCATGAGATCTCTCTCCTGACTGAGGATGACCACTACTATCTCATCCCTCTTTTCAGAACGTGAAGGACCAGTGGCACGTTCCCCTTTTGTAATATAGTGAGTGGCCAGATTCAGTGAATTAGGTTCCTAATTGGCAGCTCTAAGGTTTTGAGGATGCTCTTTAATGATTACAAAGTGATTTATGGGGTTATCATGTAAGCATTTTGCTTTCCCATTGCATCTCAGTTCATCATCAGTCAGACATAAAAACTACTAAATACATTGCTATACTGTCTAGGGGGAGAAATGTTGTTTTGATGGGTTGTCAGACAAAAGAGGTTTGGACTGCATGACAAAGAAGTCAAAGGTAATGCTGTATTTTCCATTGGGGTTTACTCTAGCATCTCTGGATGGGTTCAACTCAAGCTACTAAAGCAATTTCTGCTTTCCCTTGTTGTCTCTAGCTAGGGAGGATGAAATATGAAGGAAGCCACTCCTGGAGTCCCACAGTTTTTACTCCAGGCTGTTAAATCTGCATTAACTCGTGACTGCTTATGATGGGAGGATACAAACTGGGGCCAATGGCTGGCTGCTTCCAATCCCGCTTGGCCTCTGGTGTTGCAGGGATTGGCAGCACAGGCAACTGCAGGCTTTGCTTGCTTCAGGCATGTGGAAGGGTGCTGTTTGCATTTGGTGGTACCTCAGTGAAGAACTGTTACACATGGGGGGGAACAACCCCCACACAGTGCTGTGCCAGGTGAATGGAACATTGACTTCATAACTGAGGAACATACAGAACCCTTCCCAGAGCTAACAGGGGCAGCATTAATAACTAACATGCAATAGATAGGCCTGGTAGCTGCCTGTGTAAATTTTTGCACGACATGCTAAAAGATTTCCTTTGCAATTCATCCGAGGAATCTGTGCCCAGAGTACATTCCCAGACACTGCATTTTCAGAAAATACTTATTTTCTAGGCATTATGTGGATTCAGCAGTGTGTATACATGCCTTATCCTCTGCGTATGCATTAATCTCCCTGCATAAGCTTGCTATCTTTATTTAGGCCTCAGTGGTGGAAGAACTCTGGGACAAATGAAATGTACCTTCTTACTTGGAACATTTTGCCCAGTTCTATTTTCTCAGTCAGTTGTGGTTTGATTATTGAAAATGTAAGAGACTTTTATTTGAAGAAATATTAAAATATTGTGGCAGATCTAGCATAACCTTTGTTAAAATCTTGACATACATCCCATAAGCATATGGTGGCTTTGGAAGAAGTGGGGTTTATTAGGAAATTTAGGCTCTCCTTTCCTTACCCTGGAGATGCAGGGACAGGCAGGCTTGTTTCTCAATTCCTGCAGGAGAAAACAGTAGCCAGTAACAATGCTGTGAACAGGGCCTGCAGGAGCTCCAGCAGTTCCATGCGGTAACTAAATGATGATGCTTGGAGGGCATGGAGAGTGCTTTGTGTACAGGAAAGCAATTTTAACCCTCCAGCCTTTTTATTTGTATATATATATGTGTATATATATTTATAAAGACAAACACGAGACCTGTATTGTAAACAGTTTTTGTTTCCTGAAAGTTTTTCTGAGTTCAGTTTTTTGTTCAGTAATTTGTAGCATATTAAGAAGGCTTGATCACCTATAATAATTTCATCTCATGAAAACCTGCATATCAAATACTTTTATTTATTAAAATAAACTTTTTTTTCACTGAATGAAATAATATGTCTGCTTTAGCTTTGTTTCTGCTCTGCATGGGGAAGTGTTATAATGCCTGAGAGCAGAGTATTGCTATTTTTTCCTTTGCATCAGCAGTAACATTTACAGCTGTTAATAAACCTGTATTTTATTCTTCTTGTCCTGGTTTGGGTGAAAACCGAGCAAATTCTGTTCAGTGATTTTACTTTTTCAGCTCAGGTTTTCTAACTGGCTGCGTTTTCTGGAGTTAGCAGCATGTTTTGAAGACAGCGTCTGCTTCTAGCAGTGATAACACCTCATGTTTAGAGTTACTACCAGGGTTGGAATGCAAACCAAGGCCATTGTTAGAATTTGTGTATTGCACTGAGGGGTGCAGAAAAGTGAAAGACTGCACCTGTGGGGAGGAGCGGACAGAACAGGTCACCCCAAACTGACCAACGAGGTATTCCATCCCATAGACGTCATATCCAGTATATAAAACTTGGGGGTCTGGAGGTTTGTCTCTTTTCGCTTCCGGTCTCTCTCCCTTTTTTGCTTTTGGCTTTTGTGGTGTTTTGTTTTTTTTTTCCTTCTCTCCCGAGACCCGGTGCCAGAGTCCAGCTCCTCCACAGTATCAGTGAGGGTGATGTAATTACCATCGGGGGGGTTGGGTTCGGTACCGGTTTTGTACATATTTGTATATATTTCATTTTCATTTTTCATTAAATTGTTCTAGTTTCCTTTTTCTAATCACTAAGTC
>JANHGL010017024.1:0-10417 GCA_024611195.1 Ceyx melanurus
GCGAGGCAGAGCCGGAAGCTCCCGCCCCGCCCCTCCCTGTTACCCTTCCCCGCTGTGGCCTTACCGCCGGCGGGGGGTGGTGTCTCCACAGGGGAAGGGGAAGGACGGGAAACGCCGCCGGACCGCGGGCTCCATGGAAACCGCGGGGGCCGGGATAGGGTCGCTCCGCCCTCGGGCCCCGCCGGCAACACCGCCCGGGCCGGCCCGCCCCCGGGAAGGAGATTAGCGGCGGGCATGCAACAGGGCCGGGAGGAGGAGGAGTTGGAGGAGGAGGAGGAGGAAGAAGAAGAAGAGGGCGATGACGGCCCGGAGAGGGCTCTGGAGAAAAGCCCTTTTCAGCTGACGGCCGGCGATGTCTATGACATCTCGTCCGTGGTGGGCCGGGACCTGCTGCAGCTCAGCACCGGGCCGCAGGTGCCCGCCGCCCTGGCCCGGCTGCAGTTCAGGATCGTGAGGGTGCTGGAGATGCTGGAAGCGCTGGTGAGCGAGAGCAGCCTCGCCGAGGAGCAGCTGCGGATGGAGCGGGACAGCCTGCGGCGGGAGCTGGAGGAGCTGCGGGGCCAGGGGCCCCGGGGCAGTGCCCAGCAGGTGGGTGCCGGGGCCGCGGTGGGTGCCCCGCCCTGCAGCACCGGGCGGCCTGGCCGCGGGGACAGAGGGCTAACGGGAGCTAACAGGAGCTAACTAACGGGTGCTCGGCCACACGGGCGGAGTTTCACAGGGTACAAATCCCCCGCACGGCTCTCACACGGCACCGGCCCCATAGAAAGAAGCTGCCGTTATGCAAATGATGAAGTTTTGTTACCCTGGGCAAGAGAAACTGATGTTCTGGCCGAAAAAGCCATTACCACGCTTCAGTGAGGAAAAGAAGAACTGCCCCAGAGTTTCGGTGTGACAGCAGACATCGCCCAGCCTCTCTCACCCTCAGATAAAACGCACTTTCTTGGCAAACTAGATTACAAACCCTCTGGGGCAGAGTTTGCTTTTAGCTGTGGTCAGATCCTGTCACACTTGGGTCTTAGACGTAGGTGGGAAATGCAGACACCGAGGGAATACAAAAAATAATATGAAAAAATATATAATTAACTGCTTGGAAAAACTCAGAATTACTGTGAACTAGTTCTAAGAATTGCCACTTATCTTTCCACTGCAGGGTTACTCACAGGTTACAAGCTGGTGACAGCAGTGTTTATTTTACAGCTCAGCCTCGGGCCAGATCAAATGGTCATAGACCTCAGAGACCCCAACCGGCCCCGCTTCACCCTGCAGGAGCTGCAAGACGTCCTGCAGGAGCGCAACCAGCTGAAAGCTCAGCTTCTGGTGGTGCGGGAGGAGCTGCAATGTTACAAGAGGTATTAGTGGCAAGTCAGCGAAGAACCGCGAAGCTCCCCTTCAGCTGGGGAGCTTCTCAGCTCGCAGCGCTGCGGGTTCGAGCAGCTAGAGCGGGCACTGCAAGAGAGGCAGCTGCGCTCCCGAGAGCCTGCAGACGAGCTGAGAAAATGGGGAAATGATGAAGTGTCTGGGCAACATGGTTTTAAAACGAAACTCCCCTCTTACTCTGTGCAGCCGGTTCCCCTCGCTGCACCGCTGCGAGCCTCCGTGGGGCTCCTCCCACCCCCCACGGGCTGGGTTCTCGCCGCCAGGAACCCGCCCCTGCGGTCAACAGCCGCGCTGCCTACCGAGGAGCCCGGGGATTTCCATCTCCGCTTCAGGCACAATCGCCTTCCTCTTCCAGCTTGCTGCTTGAAATTCTGCCCTGGCAGCAGTTCCTTTGCTCCCACCGTGGGTACGGCACTGATCTAGAAATCAGGGTATTAAGGCCTTTTAGCATCACTCAAGCTGTGGGGTTTAAGACTGCAAACAGAGGGTTGTTTAAGGCACTTGAACTGCAAAAGAACTTTCAGAGGAGGGTCTTGTGCTGGAGCACAGGAGGTGCCACCTCAACAGGCAGAGGAATTTTTTTACTGTGAGGGTCACAGAGCCTGGAACAGGCTCCCCAGAGAGGTTGTGGAGTCTCCTTCTCTGGAGATTTTCCAGCCCCCCCTGGATCTGTTCCTGTGTGCCCTGTGCTGGATTAGATTCTATTCTATGGTCCAGCTCTAGCAGGAGGGTTGGACTCAAAGATCTCCAGGGTCCCTTCCAACCCCTGACATCCTGTGATCATCATCAGGTCGTATTGTAAACTCTTTGAGGAACAAAACTACATCTTAATCTAGACACAAAATGTCTGAGCACATTAGGTTTCAGTGGGGATCATTCAGCAACCACCCCTGAGCTCCACTGAGCCCACCCTTTGCCTTGTCTGTAAGAGGCAGGTTAAGCCAAGAAGTTAAATATTAAAGCCAAGAAATTGCTCGACAGAGCTGCTCACAGTACTGTGGGGCACCCCCTCCCCTGCTCAGCTGCTGGCCTTTGCTGTGTGGCCACTGAACAGCCTCTTGCTTTCATTTCCCAACTGTGACACAGAGTATTACAGGCCAAGTTAAAAATCAACAGTGTGAAGGGTTTGAATTTTTGAGTTAATTATTTAAGTCAGTTCTGTGCACACAGAGTGTTCTCAAGGCTGCTTTTGAGTTGGAGCAATTCTGTGCTGATCCCCTGGTGCAGCATTGCAGCTTCAGCCAAAAAACATCTTCCCTTTAAACCCTCACATGAGCCCCTAATGCTAACAGCAGGGGAATGCAGGGCAGAAAGATAACTACAAATATATATTCTAAAATGTCTTGTGTGTATTGGAAATAAGCTCTGTATAGCACCAGGTCACTGACATACAGAGAACAGCTTAAATTCACTGGTGGTGTTTGGGAATCACATTTTTAATCATGATTTCTGAGTAGAAGATACCATTCAGATGTCTGAGATCTGCAGTGTCACCAAACAGCTCACAGACCCATTTCTCAGAGAGAATCTGCCTCAGAATTAGCCCAGGCCTGACATGACACCAGTTTCTAGATACAATTCTCTGTTTTTATTTCCAAAGTCCAGATGAGTGTTGCTTACCTACTTTCAGCCTCCAGCTGCAGCAGTCACAAGCTTTCATCCACTCAGCTCTGGAGATAAATGAGGTCAGCTCAGGACAGTCAACTGGCACACTGTGAAAACATTAACAGAGCCTGCAAGCTGGTAGAATCTGCCCCCATTCCAAGCAGGGGAAACAGCCTCTGGGAAGAGTGAAGCTTTTCCCTAAAACAGATGGTTACAACCTCCTTGTGTGTGGCAGCACTGAAATAGGATGACAAGACCCACAGCTCAGGCAAAGCCTTTCTTTTCTATAGGATGGAAGAGGAACAGGGAAGCTGAGAATGTCCCACCTCTCCCCCCTTGCAGAAACTCACCCTTTGTGTCTGGTCCCTACTGTTCTCTTTGGACTTCTGTACAAATCCAGTGTGTAACCAGACCTCCCTTGCACTCCTGTTGGCATTTGCCATTCTTTCTGTCTGGAGAAGTCAGCTCATTAGTGTTCCCATCAGCAACCTGAGCAAAATGACATTGCAGGGTTTAAGGAAAATCAGAGTGGGCTGAGCTCCCATCCCTGGCCTGTGAACACCCACTGAAAGGTTTCATATCTGCAGTGGCAAAACCCACAACAAATAAACACAGCCTCTTCTTTTCCCAGTGGGATCATCTCACACAAAAGGGACCAAACTGAAGAACTGGACAAAGAAGCCAGTGGCACCAGCAGCCCTGGCACCAGCAAGGACAGGGAAGAGAAGACAATCATCAGGAGGCTGTAAGTTGGGCTGCATCTTGCTTTGTGGCAGAATGTGGGAGAATATGGTGTGCTCCACACTGAGGGAATCCAGGGCTGAATCTGAACTTTAGCCTACTTGGCTGGTTATTTTCCCCTCCTCTCCCTGGAAAATTAAAACCCCATTGAGAAATCCTTTCCTGTGGAAAAAGCACTCCATGGGAAGGCAACCTCCACCCAGGCTAGCAGGGCATCCCTTTTTTCTTAGGAAAAAAGCATTTCAGAGCAAAACCCTGCAGTATTTCCCTCCCCCCTGCCAGCAGCTGAAGTCTGTGCTGTGGGAATGTGCCAGCTGTCCCCAGAGGTTTGTTTGCATTGTATGGAGCAGCTGTACACAGAACCCATAAGCTCCCCAAAATAGCAGAATACATTGACACAGTTGCCTCTAATTCCAGTTGTATATTGTTTCCTTTTTGTGCTTGGTTTTTGTTTTTTAGGTTCTCTTTTAAACATGGAAAATGAGGATTCTTGAGAACTTAGCCCTTCCTGCACAGAAATGGCACTGAGGGGGCCTCCAAGGCATTCAGGGAGTCAACAACTGGAAGAAAAAGCATCACTCCTATTGCAGAGGAGAAGAAGTCTCAGAAAAAAAATATGTTGTATCATATTATTTCAGAATAGATTTTACTGTGCCTCTTTAGAAACTGTTTAAGACACTTTTTGTATTTCTTAAGATGCCTGCCACATGTTACACACATGTGGGAAATAAAAGTTTATAGGTGGGTTTTATTCTTCTTAAAACAGCTCACAATGGTCTGTACTACTCCTTGTCCCCCTCTGGAAATGCTGAGCCCAACTGATTGTTGGAAGGTGATGATTGGAAAAGCTCCCTGCCCTTCAGAGGTGTGTTCATAGAGAAGCTGTTCAGACTGCAGCCCCCCCTGCAAAGGTCTTAAGAAAACCCCACCATTGCTTTTTGTTCTGTCTGTGCTTTAGCTGGGCAAGAAACAGGCAGCAGCAGGAGCCTGTCACCCCCCCTCAGAAAGGTGGGGCAGCCCTTTGGGGTTGAAACAAAAGATGGTGAAGAAGAAAAGCTGCTGCATCCTGCTGTGCCCACATGGAACACTGATGTCTTTGCAGAGGGGCAGGCTCAAACTGGAACAGATGCACCAAGCACCTCATTTCTGACAGGTCTCTGAGGGTAGACAATTGTATTTTTCAGCAGCTCTGTTCTTTCATCAACTGTCATAAGCTCTGTATTAGCCCCATTAATGAGGGCTCACTCATGGAGGTATATAGGGCAAAAAGATAAGTGGGAAAAGAAGCTTGAATGATACCAATTAAGTTCTACATTTAGAAAAGCAGAATTTCCAGAGCTGAAAACTCTGAACAGACATAAAAGGAGCAGTGACAGGTATCAAACTCTGATCTTGCTCTCTTCAGAAGTGAAAGCAGGCTCTGAAATCTTTTGATTCCCTCTCACACACTGCAGCATGAAGAATATAGGACACCACACATCTGCTCAGATGCAGACCTGCAAAAGGCAGAGCTGCAGTTTCAGGCAGAACTGGGTAGCAACTGCACATGAGCAAGGCAACATCAAAGGTGTTTGACTGCAGCAAGTTGCTTTAGCCAGGGCCCAGAACTGCTGAAGTTTGCCATTTAAGATGTTCTTTAATTAAAAAAAAATAAATAAAATTTAGTAAGGTGAGAGTTGACCAGACAAAAAAGACAGGAGAGCACCTCAACCTGTTGGGGCTAGTTTTTTTTTCCTAGAACCATCAGTTTCAGCCACTCCAGTGCAGGGAGCTGCACAGCTTCTCTCTCAAGAGGGGAGCAAGTTCCTTGGCTATGGCTCCACCAGAAGAGGCTCCAGTTCTGGGAGAGAAACCTGCTGCTCTGGCAAAGCCACACAGCCTGACAACAGCAGCTTAGCTCCCACCCAGAGGGCATCTTCCCCTAAGGGCTTTACACTTAGAAAATAAAACCTTCCTCTAAGGCACACACATAAAAATCCAAATGGCAACATTCTGTGAAAAGTATTGATATATGAATGTACCTAGTGATAGATCAGCTCCTGGAAAAGCAAGAGATAAATACTCAGTGCAACATCAGCTTTATTTCCATCTCCCAATGCAGTACTACTTGGTTACCAGTTAAGAGTTTCAGAGAAGACAATTTCCTTTCTGTGTCAAATGGGGAGGAGATCTACCCCCTCTCTTGTTTACAACAGTGATGCTGAAGAACAAAGGTTTTAAGAGAACAAAAAAAAAAAAAAAAAAAAAAGCATTTTATTCCACCTTTGACTTAAGTGCTGTAGTCAAACAGGACACTGTACACTGCTGGAGTCTGTTAGAGACCAGAGTAAAATCACTGGCAACCCAAATAAATCAGGCAACAAAGCTTACCTGGAACTCAGAGCCTGTAAGGGAACAGGCCTCCAGTTCATTGTTCAGATATGGTAAAACACAGGCTGTCTCAGAGGAGCTTGCCTTGTGTTTAGCTGCAAATAATACCAACCATTCCATGGATAATGATTTTCACAGCTCATGATCTGCAATGGAGACAGGTACTATAGCAGCCACTTCAATAATAAATATATTCTTTATTTTACACAGACATTGTCTTCAAGTTTTTAATTTAAAAAATACATCACTAAGCCACCTCTCTTGCTGCTGGAGCACACAACCAGGATGTTGTTGCTATATGACCTATCACATAGGCAAGCATCTAAGATTGTCCTAGAGGGCATGAGCTGGAAGAGCAGCAGCCTTGGAGACAGGAGGAACAGGAGACACAAACAGAGCCAGGGATCCCTTTGCTGACACCTTCCAGCAGCAAGTGTGGCCGATGGCTCACAGCCATCTTCATCTACACACGTGCCAAGCTTGCCTTGGCAAAAATTCCAACTGGTAAGAATTCATCTTTAACATAAAGGACCTGCATTGTATTGCCTGCCTAGATCAGATTTGGTTCTCCAACAGTCACGTTACAAACATCCACAAGATGCTAAGCACTCCATTGCTGTGTGGAATGCTGGGACCAGACCCTGCTGGACACAGTTACAGGACCAGGCAATAAGGAATCTACTTTCTTCATTGCATGGACTCCATCATTACAGTTTGAAGCTGCATATGAAGAGGACTCCTATTTTTGGAACTGCTATGCTCTACTTCAAGCATTCACAGTAAATAAATAGCTTCTGATGTGGTTAATTAGCATAGGAAGGTAATTTAAAAAAAAAAATCATTTTTGGAGAGCTTTTTCTTCTACTCCTGTAAAATCCTCTGGGACACACCTCCAAGAATCAGCCATCAACTATAAAAAGGTACCATCTTGCATTTTAGAAAATAAGTCATGTTAAACATTGATTCACCTTGTGAAGTCCTGTCTTCACATCCATGATCAGTATCAGCCCAGTCTTTCAAAACCCCTCCTTGTTTGGCTTGGAGTCATTTCTCTGAAGAAAGAGGCCAACGTGACCATTTCCCTCAGTGCCAGTGCATTGAAAGTTCATTGCCAACGTGAGATAGGACACTGGGAAAGCTGGATTCCTACCACCAGTTATCTGAGAACAATAGTAGCATCCACCTCAGAGAAGCCTGCCAGAGCTGGTGTGTCAAGAGCAGTTCTGACAAGCAGTCCAGCCATCAGATGTATGGGTAGAGGGCAGAAACATCTACTGTCATGAAGCTCATGCCAAAGTCATCACCCCACAGAGTAGAGCATGAAATTCCATGGCAAAAGCAGGAACACAATCCTAGGGATCACACTTCTGTGCAAGTCTCTGCATGCTCAAGTAGCACTGGTCACTACACAGAAGTATTCTGATTTTAGGGAGGGTTTCCTTTTGTGATACAAAGGTTTTGGCAATCTAAGATCATGTATTCAAGCCTGCCTGGAAAACTGTAATAGGTATTTAAATACTGCAAAGCAAAAGGTAGTTTTTAAGGAGCTCAGAACACCATAAGCAGTCTACTAAAAGCCAAGGGAAGTGAGGACAGGAGGGGAAAAAAAAAATTCCACTGACTCCTTGTAGAGCACTCAGTCCAAAAAAACCCACCAAAAAATAAAACCAAAAAAAAAAACACAACCAAAAAAACCCAAAGAAAGAGAATTAGTGTTTCAGCCATGGATGAGCTGCAATGGAAGCTTTGCTCCTGTCTCCATAGTCGTACAACAGTTCTTCACCTGCTTTAATATCTCTGGAAGCTATCAGTATGAGATGAGGCACCCCATCAATGTCATGAAGCTTTGTCTGACAATTGCCACATTTGCTGTGATTAATCAGTCGTCCCAGACGATTAGTTTCTTTTGTAGCATCAACACTGAAAGAACAAGATCAGAGTGAAGGGTTGCTGCACATCACACTCACGTTGGTGGACAAAACCCAAAGTGCAAATCAGATCAAGAACAAGGAATCCACACAAGGCTTGGAAAAAAAAGTGAAGGAAAAGCAGAATGTTACAGAATATTCCTATTAAATAAACAACACTTGACACCTTAACTCTTGTGCCCTGAAGATGTGTCCAAGCTAAGTAGTAACTACTGAGTAAAGCTGCAAGAGCCTCCTCTGACATGGAAGGCTGAAAATGCTTAAATACTACATGGCCAACTTCCAGAGACCTGGATACTAAAGCTCCAGTGCCTCTCACTGCATAAAGAACTGTTATGGCAGCTGTCATTGTGGCATCTGAGTGCAAGGGAGACACCTCAAATACAGGGTGCTTCAAGGTAATTAATATCTAGGTTTAGTGGGCCACTCTCCAGTATCCAGTAGTATCAACCAAGGAGGAATGAACACAGTGCAAGTAGGTGCTGAGAGCTGCAGCTTGGGGCAGATGAAATGGAGTGATAAAGCACATGCACAGGGTGGGTGCCAGGGACTAGAGAAAGGAGGAGACTCAGGTAAAGATGGATGAAGGAAATGTCTCTTCCAGAGAGTAGGTCCATACTGCTTTCCAAGCAAAACCCCTGCAACTCAGGAAAAGTATTTCATTTTACAAGATAATGTGTTCAAGCAGCAGTTCATGGCAGAACTAGAAGTCTCACCCAAGCAGGTCTACCTCTCCATATAGCTTGTGCTGTACTTCAGGGCTTGTAGCCCAGAGGTACAGGAGGCTTTTGGACCACAAAACAGAGCTCCAAAAAGATTTCATCATTCATAGTTCCCATTAAAAGACAGCAGCACTCAAAGCCTCTCTCACTCAGCTGGCACACTTAGGAGATGCTTACCAGTAGGTTTTGCTGAGGTACTGAAAATAGTACATATAGCAGCCTGTGGATGGATCTTGAGCATACACAGCCTCTCTCTTCTTAGCATCAGTGATCTCTATGAGATCCCCATGATACTCAACTACAAATTCTCCTCGATTAAAATGTTTAGTAGCAATTACTCCTCTCCCTTTGCCATCGATGTAATCAATCTGTTGAGTTGAAAAGAGAATCAGATGGGAAATGAGAAAGCATTTACATGATTGCAAATTAGCTGTTTACAAGGAAATGAGGGATTTGTCATTAACAATGCCACAGCAGAGTATTTGTGTGTACTGAAGACAAAGCTGCACAAGGGTAGGACAATGCACAGAGAAATACAGGATGAGTTTGGGACACACTCTGAGTTACCAGGTATTTTGATACCAACTCTTCTAATCAAAAAACTGAGTTAATTTTCAATAAAGATACATAGAGAAGTTATCTTTTTTTTTTCTTTCAGACTACCTATTAGCTGAGGCATTAAGCCCTTCCACTTCAGATGCACTATCAGCATGCACAGGTTAAAAAGTCAGAGGAATAGAAAGATCAGTCACAGAAATTACATTTATTCCCCACCAGGATATTTAACTACTCTTCCTCCCCCAGTAAATTGGACAATTCCAAGAAAGTTCTCCTATCACTGTTGCAGATGTCAGTGTTAACTGCAAGCTGTGAAAAAAAAAACCAAAACACTAATCTGCATTTCCAAGAGAAATTTCTGCTTTAAATTCTAAAAAGGGTGATCAGAGTAACCCAAATGGGAAGCCCTTGGCCCCAGTAACTAGCACTTGATAGCAGAGGGAGGAGAACCAGTACAACCCATTATCCCAAAAGCCACAATAAATACCCAGAGCAGCTGGCTGTAAAAGGGCTGAGTCTGTCACCACAGAGACAGTATAAATGGGTGTGTCCTTTTACAATTAATGACTAGTAAGATGTTCTATTTAACCCCAGTTCTGGAAGCTACTCCAAGAAATGAGATCTGAAGGGAGCAAGTGCATTTTCAGCAGAGACTATAAAGCCCCCTGAGTATTTATGATCAAAGCTGCACATTCAAATTCTTCAGAGCCAAATACTGCCCACCTAGAAGAAATGGCAGAGTGCTCCAGTTCTGCTGCACTTTCAGGTTACTGTTGAGGAACTGCAGCAGTTCTGAGACTGAGTCCTGCTACTTTCTGCTTAGACAGGTTAACAACAAATGGCTACTCAGGTTGGCACTGCAGTTACCTTCATCCCTTCTTCTTTCCCACTTGTAATTAGCTCATCTATTTTCCTCCTCTCCTCAGTCTGCAGAAGAAACAAGAACAAAAAGCACAGTATTGTTGATAACTCTTGCAGGTTATGGTATAGCTGAAAGAAAATTATTAGCCAGTGACACTAATTTTTTCCAAAGCATCCCAGATTTCTAGCAAAAAACTGCATGGTAAGGAGACAGATTTCTGCCCTCCACATTTTGTTATTAATATTATTAATACT
>JANHGL010017025.1:0-11331 GCA_024611195.1 Ceyx melanurus
GGGATGGGTGGGGGGAGGGGAGCCGAGACCCCCGCAGGTGTGCAAAAGAGGGGGAAGGGGCGTGTGAGGCTTGTGCAAGGGACACTAGTGCAAGGGGTGCAGGTGCTGGGGCAAGGGGCCTGGCAGAGGGGAGTCGTGCAAGGGGTGCATGTGCAAGGGGTGTGCGAGGCCAGGATGAGGTGACTCGTGCAAGTGGCATGCAAGGCTGGGCCGTAGTGACACTTGCAAGGGGTGCTTGTGCAAGGGGCACGTGAGGCCTGGCGGAGGAGGCTCGTGCAGGGAGCGCTGGTGCCACAGGTGTGCAAGGCCAGGATGAGGTGACTCGTGCAAGGGGATGCATGAGGCCTGTGCAAGGTGGTTTGTGCAAGGCTCGTGCAAGGCCTGTGTGAAATAACTTGTGCAAAGCTCGTGTGAGGGCGCGGCAATGCCTGAGAGGTGCACGAGTGTGTGCAAGGCCTGTGTAACGTAACATGTGCAAGGGACACATGAGCCTTGTGCAAGGCTCGTGTGAGGGCCCAGTGAGATCTGAGAGGTACAAGGGCTTGTGCAAGGCCTGTGTGAGGTGACTCGTGCAAGGGGCATGTGGGGCTCGTGCAAGGGGTGTTCCCACTTGTACAAAGCTTGTGTGAGGCCTTGGCAGCATCTGACAGGTGTTCAAGCTTGTGCAAGGGTTGTGCAAAGTAGCTTGTGCAAGGGGATGTGCAGGGCTTGTGCAAGAGATGCTGACATTCGTGCAAGGGTTGTGTGAGGCCTCCACGACATCCTGGGTGTTCAAGGCCTGTGCAAGTCCTGGATGACGTTTGGGCAGGGGGCACAGACTCGTGCAAAGAACATGCAAGGGGCATGAGCTGGTGCTGGAGTTGTGTGAGCCCCATGTGATGCTCGTGCAAGGGACGTGTGAATCTGGTGCAAGGATGCAGGGAGCTGGTGATGCTCTGACACACTCTGACGTGCTCAGTTATGTTCTGACACACTCTGACACACTCTAACACGCTCTAAATGCCCTGACACGCTGTGACACACTCTGACACACTCTGACGCACTCTGGCACGCTCTGACATGCTCTGTCAGAAGCTCGCTCACTTTAACACTCTCTGACACACTCTGGCACACTCCTACATGCTCCAGCACACACTGACATCTGTCACACTCTGACACGCTCTGACACGCTGTGATTGACATGCTGTGACATGCTGTGACATGCTCTAACACACTCTGACATGCTCTGACACACTCTAACATGCCCTGACACGCTGTGACACATTGACACACTGTGACATGCTCTAACACACTCTGACATGCTCTGACACACTCTAACGTGCCCTGACACGCTCTGACACACTGACACACTGTGACATGGTCTAACACACTCTGACATGCTCTGACACACTCTAACATGCCCTGACACGCTCTGACACGCTGTGACACACTCTAACACACTATGACATGATCTAACACACTATGACACACTCTGACACACTCTAACATGCCCTGACATGCTCTGACATGCTCTGACACGCTCTGACAGACACACTCTGATACTTTCTGACATGCTCTGACATACTCTGACACGCTGTGACACGCTGTGACACAATCTGACACACTCTAACTTGCTCTCTCATGCTCTAACACACTCTGACACACCCTGACACATCCTGACATGCTCTAACACACATGTTCCAGGCGTGACGCTGGCAGCCCTGCCCCTGGGGCTGGCCCTGGCCGCCGCCGCCGCCTGCCTGCTGCTGTGGCGGGCATCGCCCCGCAGGCTGCTGCCCGTGGCGGGCAGAGCCGTCCTGGTCACAGGTGAGTGCGGGGACAGGGGCGGCCTCGACGCCTTGACGGCCCCCGTGTGGGGTCGGGGTCAGCAGGGAGTGGGGTGCCCTGCAGGCACCGGGATAGTGCTGTGAGCAGGGTCCTGAGGGGATGCCATCATCCCCCTGGGGCTGCCAGCTGGCCCGAGTGGTGTACCCCCTAGGGCTGCCAGGTTGCCTGGGTGCTGCCATCTGTCCTGACCACTAGCTCCACTGGGTGCCATCTCCTAGACCACCAGCTCCTGCTCATCTCTCCTTGTCCTCTACATCCAATCTAGTACCCTACTATTGCCCCGAAGCAAAGTGGTTTTAGAGAGTTGCGTTGTCCCCGTTAGGCAGCTTCTCGGCTTGAGCATTGACTGCCAGTTGCAGCACGATGCTGGGAGCTGCCGCCTCTGAAAGGCGGGAGACTGGATGGGACACGTGGTGGGGCTGGCGCACAGCCGGACCACTGGTTTGGGAGCACCTCAGTTGGCCCAAGGGTTGTCTTCTCTGTCTCTGGAACTATGCTTGTTCTTAGAAAGCTTCTTGTGGTATCTCGAGAGGCACAACAGAGCTGGCTACCTGGGGCTGAGTGCTGCTACTTCATCCAGAGCTCTGTCCTGGGAGCTGCTGGGGATAAACAAGGCTGTTCCTGCCCTTTGTAGGGGAATCCCTGCAAAGTGCTGCTGAGCTGTTGCCCACCTCCTCCTCAGGCTGCCTGACACAGAGCTGCTGTGTGGGGAATGTGGCTCTGCAGGGGATGGGATGTGCTCCCAGCCCAGGCTATGCATTGCATTAGCTCAGTGGCTGAATCCCTTTAGGACATCTTGGTATACAAGTGCTTTCTCCCTTCCTCCCTTTTGGGAGCAGGACTGGAGGATGATGAAGGTGGCTGTGACAAGCAAGTGCTTTGCTGTGAGGCAAAGACCTCAGCCATGGGGTGAGGAGGAAATGCTGGAGTTGGAGTGGATGTTGCTGCAGGTGTGCCAGGAGGGTGCTGCTGGCTCTGTGTGGATAGGGAGGGGAGGGAAATCCCAGGGCATGACCTTGGTGATGCTCCTAAGGATGGGAGCTCACATCCTGGTGGGAATGTCTGGGCTGGGTTTGGAGACCCTCCATGTTGGAGAAAAGAGCTTGCATCTTTCCTCAAAAATTGGTTCTTGTGATGGGGAACCCTTAAGAAAGAGAGGTGTGAAGTGTGTCCACCATCCAGCTCTAAGGATTCCGTGTCATTGGTGGGAAGCAGAATGAAGCTTCTCTGGAGGAGGCAACTTGGAGAAGCAAGGCAGCGGATGAGTGATTCAACTGAGTGAAGGTCAAAGCCATGGTGGGGCAGGGCTGCCTGGGGAGGACATGTCTGACAGCCATGTGCTTGCAGGTGCCCTGTGGCACGCTGGGTCAAGCCAGCCCTGGCTCTGTGGCATTGCCTGTATAATTAGTGAGTCAGTGGCTGGAACGATGTGTTCTTGCCCTGGTGCGTTGAGGTGACACCTCGGCAGCTCTGGTGTGTTTGCTCTCAGCTGTAAATACTTTGTGGTTTTACCTGTTCGAGGCACAGCCTGTGGTGCGGGATCTGTGTTTCCTCACTGTGGCTCCAGCAAGTTACTGCCAAGGTGCAGATGCAAGGGCTGCTCTGCTGGGGTTGGCATCTCTTGCTTGAGTATTTGCATAGTAATTAGCCTGATTCTTTGGCAGATTAATTCCAGGCATCTCCTGCCAACTGGGTGTTGAGTGGCACTGCTGGTGTCTTCTGTGGGAGCAGATGGGGGAGATCAGGGCAGGAGTGAGCTCTTGAAGGAAGGCAGCTTGGCCTTCCTCTTCCTGCCCATGGAAAGCAAAACATGGCAAAGGAAGAAGTGTGGAGTTGGGTGCCTCGGAATGCTGAGCATCAGTGAATGTGTATGAGACTGGGGACAGGATTTCTGTCATGCTGGATGTCATGCTAAACCCTGCAGGTGAGGAGAGATGCAGTCCCCTCCTGATGCTTGCCATGGAGCAGTGCAGGTCCCAGCCCAAAAAGCCTTGGGCATTGTTTAATTATGTGGTAGACTGTAGCCCAAGTTCAGTGATGCTTCCCTGGAGCACAGGGATGTGGCTGCAGTGCTGCTGTACCTCCTGGTTGGGTTATCCCAGTTCTTCCAGCTGCCTGCTCTCCCAGACTTCCTGAGAACAGCCCCAATTTGAGCTCTGCATGCAATGCTCCAGCCTGATGTGCTGGTGCGGACAGTTCTGGTTGACCAAAACTGCATTTATGAGAGAGGCTGATGGAAAGTGAATAGTGCAGCTCAGTGAGAAAGTGGCAGAGCAGATGTGGAGCTGCTGCAGGGCAGCAGGGACCAGAAAGTTGAGATTATCTGTTGCAGGTTTGCCTGTCAGGTGTTGGGATTTGTCTGGAGCAGAGATGGGCAGCTGCCTGTTCCTGCCTGCTACTGGAGGGGAGAAATGCTGGGGTGTCCCATGCTGCATCCCCCAGAGCTAGCAAAGTAGGTGGCTGCTAGTCCCTGTGGTGCTGTATTTATTCATGGCTGTGACCTTGAGGGTCTAGCTCTGCATCTGAAAGATCCAGCTTCTCCAGGAGTGTGGTTCTGGTGGGTGCGGGGGGGGGGAAGGAAAGTGTTAATGCTGCCTTCTAGGAGAGGTCACAGCTGTTTGCTGTGTGGAGGAGAATGCCCTCCTGTGCAGCTGGCCTGAGAGAGGTCAGCCCTGGGAGCTTGGAAGGGATGAGGAGGGGAGTGGAGATCAGCTGCTCCAGCCCAGGGCTGGGAGGGAGGCAGCAGCCATCTCCATGCTGTCCTTGATGTGCTCTCCTGAGCCTGCCTGTGAGCACAAACCTGCCTCAAAGACCAGCCCCACAGTCTGGCACAGGCTTTGGCCAAGGATGGGAAGATGTGGGGACGCCAGCACACCTGCAGTGTGGGCAGACAGAGCACAGGCAGCTGCTTGCCCTGAGTCTGACCCAGCACTGGCAAGCGATGGGGTAGCCAATGTCCAACACCCCTCACTACTGGTGTGTGGGCAAGGCATCTTGGGCTGCTGATGGTGGCACCCATAGGCCAGTGGTGCAGGTGTGTGTTGGTGGCTCACCAGGCGCAACCTTCCTCTGAACATCAAAGGGCTAGCTTCAATGTGTGCCCCTTCCCAGATCCAAAGCCAGCACTGTTGAGTGTCCAGGGCTGTGTTGGCATCCCCCTGAGCCATGTGAGTGAGGAGGAAGGGTGTTGCTTGTATCCCTTATCTCCTTGCTATTGGGAATCAATACAAGAAGTGCTCCAGCCTTTGTACCCTGAGTGAGGTTAATACCTGCAGCCTTGGAGGGCAGTGATGAGCTGCCATGGCTTGCTCTCTCCAGATGCAAGCTGAGAGCACTTCACACAAGGTTTAGCTTTGATGTGTGTTTAGACATAAGTCTAGCTCATCCTTTGGTCCCTGTGGTCTTCTAATTAATGAAAACTGTCCAAAGCAAGTGGGTTTAGCATCTGGAGTTGGTGGAGGTGTATTTGTGAGCATCCCAGGGTCCCCTGTGCAGCTGGAGCAGTAGTGAGCCCCTTGGCTGTCATGTAGCTCTGCTGCTTCTGAGTGCTCAAGGGTGAGTTTTAGGGCAGTAGACAGTTGCCCAGTTTGATGCAGATCCACCTGAATTACACAGCTCCGAAATAATCCAAAACCACAGGACTGCTGCCTGGGAGAGGTAACTTAGGTCTCCTGCACCTGTGCTCCTTCTTGGTGTAGCCTACAAAGCCAGGAGGCACCTGCAGACCCAACAAATCATCTCTGAACAAAACTAGCTGGCATATCAGGCTGTTCTAGACCCAAACCTGCCATGTTCTCTCCTCCTTCCTTGCCGCAGGGGAAACACTGTTTTCCTGGTGAGGCTCTAGTTACAATTGCATGCCCCATTAACAATCTGAAATGGGTCAGAGCTTCAGATTGCACTCAAGGTTAACAGAGGTTTTGCAACTTGATCATAGTCAAGCGGAGCTTCGATGCTTCCCATGGACTCAACAGATGTTGAAGCATCTGGTGATTGGGGCAGGATGGAGTGATTCAATCCAGATGTTGGGATTCTCACTGTTCTGCTACAAAGGTAAATTACTTTCCTTGTTAAAAGAGCAGCATCACTCCCATCTGGACTTGGATGGTATCTCTTAGACCTGTTTTCCAGTTAAACTGGGTGATTGAGATGTTGAGGGTCCAGACTTTGAGTGATTCCTGCAGGCTCTGGGATGGGTGCTATCAAGGCACTCTAGCTCTCCATAGGCAGCTTCTGCTCAGCTTCTGGAGCTGGAGAGTGAGCTTTTAGGTACCCAGGGTCTTCCCCAGACTAAGTGCAAGCTGAAAACCAGCTTGTTCCCTGGAAGTGCTCTGGATTTTTTTTTTTTTATCTATTAAAAATTAACAGCAGAGACAACTACTCCTCCAAGCTGAGATGGGGATGGGACCAAAATGAAGCACCTGAACTCCAACCCCAGTGTGTGAGAATCCCTTGCACATTTAAAGATTTAAAAAAAAAAAAAGCAAGCAACACTTAGCTCTCTAGTTATGGGTTTAGTTGCGGTTTCTGGGAGCAGAGCAGGAAACCTGTGTTCTCTGCTGCTCTTCGTGGGGCTGAAGCACTCCCCCTGCTTTGTCAGCAGCCCTCCACAGCTTTAGGATTCTTCTCCCCCTCTCTGGCTTTCAGCAGAAAGTGACACCTACCCCCGCTGGCCACGCGCCGCTCTGTCCCGCTCCTCTACTGAACAAGCCCCTGTGAGGCCAGCTAACGGCCCCGGCCTGGCGGGTGCTCTGTTAGCACCATTAACCAAAACTGGTGAGCCCAGCTACTTAGGACGAGAAGCGCCTCAAAATTGCACGACGTGGGAGAGAGGAGTTGGTAGAGAAGCCCAAAGCTGGCTCGATGAGCACTCGGGGTTACACGGGGACATGAGAGCGACAGAGCAGAGGCTTCCCTGCAGAAATGAGATTGTCAGATGGGAGCGGATGCTTGGGGAGGAGAGAAGTGTCAGCAGCTGCTGCCCTCTAGTCCAATGAGCAGCACCTCTTTAATGAGGTCCGGGATTGTGTTACCCACTGTTGAGTCCAGCTCCTCTCGAGCCAGGGGCTGGTGACAGGAGAGCTATGCTGCTCTCATAACTGGTAGTGCAGGAGTGGTAGACTTGCCCAGACAAGATTTGCCTTGAGCAGGGAAAGGGTCTTCAAGGTACCTCCACCAAGACTGGGTGTTTGCCTTCTCCCCATGATTTTCTTTCAATGCTGGTCCAAATCCGCAGCTGGGGTAACCTCGGCTTGTCCAGCTGACCTGTGGCAGGGCTTTCATACCTCTTCATGTCCTGACATCCCTCCTGTGATCTTAGCTCTGAGACACTGTGAGTTGCAAAATGCCCCAGCCCATTGCACTCATTCTCTCAAGTGTGTTGCTATAGGTATAGTTTTGGACTGCCTTTTTTTTTTTTTTTTAAACATTGCCCAGCATGTGATTGTTACCTCCTCCTCCATTTCCCCCTGGCTGCTGTGATACATCTGCCATCTCTAATCCCTGTTCTGTACTTCCATGTGCAGCACTTCCACTTCAGCTTCCTTCTCCCCTGGAGAGCTGCCAGCCCATGAGCTTTATCAGCTTCCCCATTGGGAGCTGGCTGCTCCATCGCACATGGTGCTGTCCTGGGATTTGTGGGGCTCTAAGGCTGTAATCTTGAAAAGCAATTTTCAGCTTTACAGGCTTTCAGTGGCGCAGCCTCTTCCTGGGTGATTGAGCCAGATGGTGGGTGCTCCCCAGGCAAGCTGGGAATGGGCTGGAGAGTTGAGATACTGGAGGTGGTACCTGCTCTAATGTCTTCCGTGGCTGCTTTGAATGTTTGGCCTTTTCTTTCATGTCTTTCTCTCTTTCTTCTGGTGGTGGTGATCTCATGCTGGGTCTCTCAGCTTTCACCAAACATAACCTTGAGCAGATGGCCATGGGGGTACAGCTTAAGAGCTCTGACCCATTTCAGATTGTTAATGGGGCATGCAATTGTAACAAGAGCCTCACCAGGAAAACAGTGTTTCCCCTGTGGTGAGGAAGGAGGAGAGAACATGGCAGGTTTGGGTCTAGAGCAGCCTGATATGCCAGCTGGTTTTGTGCAGAGATGATTTGTTGGGTCTGCAGGTGCCTCCTGCAGGTCCTCCTGCCTGGGGACCTAAACAGCTTAGTGGCCTTCAAAAGCTGTCTTGGCTGAAGCTCAGCTGGTGCTCGCTCAAGTGTTTGCTTGGTTTCTAAAAGAAAAACAAAAGCCCCCAAAACTCAGCTCCACTTGGGTCTGGAAGCTGCAAGAGAAACCCCAGTTGGTGTAACTGCAGAGCCCACTGTGATGTGGGGATGGGTAAGGGTCTGCAAGTAATTTTTCTGCTTGCCTGGGCATGTGGAGGGAGTTTATTCTCATGGAAAGGAGTGTGATGAGATGGCACCTTACAAGCTAACTAGAATTTTATCATCACCCCCTGAACTGGTAGAACTCTATTGAAACTGCTTTATCTTTACTGTGGTGCTGCAAGCTCTTGAGTTACTTAACATCATGGTGCCCTGAGCTTTCACGGGAGTGATTGCTTTGGTCAGTGCTGCCCCCAACTTGTCTTTGTCCCTGCTGGCATTGACTGTCCCAGCCCCCTGTGACTCATCCATCTTCATGGTGTGGTGGGTGAAGTGGAATGCTGTTCTGGGTGGCAGTTCAGGGCTTTTCTGTGTCTGACTTAACCATCATGTGGCCAGAGGTTCTCCTGGTGCTATGATGCTTTGCTGTCCTATCTAGAAATGACATCCCTGAGATGTCCTGGAGTGATGGCTTGTGATGGTCCATGTAGAAGAGCTGTTCATCCTTTCTGCTGCTTGGAGATGGCTTAGCCCTGCTTGCAGCAGACCTTAGGTATCTGCTTCTCCTTGTGGGCTCCTGGGGTCTGTTGTGTTATGACATGCGAGAGATGGATATGGGACTTGATTGGTGTTTCTCCTACTTACTGGGAGTCCCTGGGTAGCTCTTGGAGCCCAGGGATGCTCCCAGCAGGTGCCCCAGCCATGGCTTTGCTTCCCCCACCTTGTTCCCCAGGAGCATCTTCAGTGCCACATCCTGACTATTGCTGATAGAGCTTTCTGACTTCCCAGCCCAGCTCCCATGCTGCCTCCCCATCCTCAAAAGCCTGGGTGGATGTGTTGCTGGCACCAGTCTGGTCGAGCTGTCCCTGGGCCCCGTGTGTCCTTCCCAGCGACAGCTCTTGCTGATGGATGGCTTTTGCAGCTTGCCGGCTCCGTGTTCCTGGTTCGCCGTGTTCCCTTCGAAGGTGATTATTAACTCGGTTATCGACACAACTTCCTCTTCTCAGGGGAACATCCATCCATCCCAGATTAGCTCCGATGTACAGGCTGTGCCTTGTCCCAGACTGTGTTCATGCTGCTGTCTTCTCCTGCTCATCCCCTTCCCATTTGAAGTTCAAACCCTTAATGCCAGAGTCCAGCTGCTCCTTTTGGGGTAAAGATCTCCCCTCGGTGGAGATGGTGGCTGCTGGAAGATGTCATCTAGCCCTGGGATGCAACAAGCAGCTGCTTCTAGGAAATTCCCTGCACCCTTTTTTCTGTGAAACCCCAAAGTGTTGCTGGGAGGAGAGTCACTTCCTCCACCCTGCCTGTTTGTGAGCCCTGGCTTAGTCCTCACCAGCAGAAGTATCACTGCCATGCTGGGGCTGGGTTATCTCCTGGGCTTCTGCATCTGAAGAAGCCTTTAGTGCTTCTGCATCTGATGACCCTTCTGGTGCAAGCCCTTGGGTTGAGCTTAGCAGGTCTCTGTGCTAAGCTGTCCTTCAAAACAACTTAAAGCCTTCACCAAGGCTGTCTGCAAGCTCATGGATGGATCCTGACTTCCTTGAGGCACTTGGCCTGGTGCAGGGGAAGGTGTCTATGCTCACTTCTGTCCCAGGTGGTCTCATTGCTCTCCTGGCTGCATGTAACAAGCTGCTGTTTTTGTTGGCCCTGCCAGTTGCAAGCAGCATCTGCTGCCTACAGTTTGAGGGGTGGTGGGGGATAAGGCATCTGGGTGGCTTTTAGTGCTGGTGCTGGCTGTGGCTCCCATGGCTGATTTATCCCATGACTGCTCTTGTGCTATTGGGTCCCTGACACTGATGCACCAGAGCCAGCAACTGTTCCTGAGAAATGGGCTTTAATTCAGGAGCTGTGGCCCCATAAGCTCTGGCCTCGGGGCTTCTCATTATCTCTGCCTGGCTGCTTTGGGTTGTCTAGGCAGAAAATCAGATTTCCCCCCTTCTATTGGGTCTGTGAAGTGAATGATCTATTCCTGAGTGGAGGTGATGGCGTGTGAGGCTTCAGAAACACTCGGCTAATCCCTTGTAATTCATCCCATCTGGCTCTTGGCCCTGGCACAGGGAGGGGGTTGGGTCACCCTGTGCCCCCCATGGTCATGGGCATCTCTAGCTCTGCCTTCTGCTGTGGTCCGGGGGCCTCCTTGAGGGGTTCGGTGGGGGGCACTTGTACTTGTCCTGAGCCATTGGACCCTTAGGGCTTCCCTGTAGGGCTGCCTGGCCCAAACCCATCAGACTCATGGGAGGGATGTGGCCCTTCATCCCAGGCTGCAGGAGCTGTCAGCACCCTGGGGCTGGTAATCTCCCTATGGCTGCTGGTGATGGCTGTGCTGTGCAGGGGGTCCCCAGGGAGCAGTGGGGGGCAGTGTGTGCCCTCCTTGATTCAGGTCCTGTCCAGGAAATGAGGCTGAGTCTTGAGTCTTTGCAAGGGATGCCCACCCAAGTTTCTTGAGGAGTGGTTGGGGCTTGTGCATTGTCCCCTTGCTAAGGATTTATGAGTGGGACCTGGGTCATCCTTTAAGGCATCTCTCTGTGATTAATTTAATTAGGCTCATGGCTTCTTGAAAACAGGTGCTGAGGAGCAGCACTTGCATCACCAGGGCTGCCACTGTCTCCTGCCACTCCAGCCCCATCCACCAGTGCCTGGGCACAGAGACTGCTCTGGGTGGGGGATGTCCATGGGGATTGGTGACCATCATGGCACACTGTCACATCACAGCTACAAACTGGGTGAGGTTTCCTGTTGATGGTGATGCCACCACCTGTGGTGTGGCTTGAAGGAGGCTGCCAGTGCCCCTGCCCAGCCCCATTCCCCCAGCAGGACTGCTGGGATGGCAGCTGGGCAATGGCTGGCAGGGCAGCCGTGGTGGCCCAGCTGCCATGGGCACAGGTGCTCCTGCCATGCCCTCTCTCCCCAGCACCCTGCCAAGAATTTGTTCTCTCTCACCCGGGGCTGACATCATCCCTTTATCACTCCTTGCTTGCTCCAAATGTGTGTGGCATCCGGGAGGTGTTTGCCACAGTGCCCAGCCCTGCCCACGCAGGCTTCTGTTGGCTGCTTTGTCCTGCCCAGACCTGCTCCATGCAAGGATCATAGAATCATAGAATGTTTAGGGCCAGAAGGGACCTCCAAAGGTCATCTAGTCCAGCCCCCTTGCAGTGAGCAGGGACACCCTCAACTAGACCAGGCTGCTCA
>JANHGL010017026.1:4096-15021 GCA_024611195.1 Ceyx melanurus
CCAGCGGTTGGCTCGGAAGGGCATATCAAACCCCACCCCCCAAAAGCGCACAGTGGCCAGACCAAGACGGGCCGGGCCAGGAGGAGGAGCTGCAGGGGGGAGTCACCTCCCAGCACAGACGTCTCCTTCCTCTGGAAGGCGAAAAACGGAGCGGGAAACTTGGTGCCAAACAGCCCGGAACAGCTCATCCCCGTGGGGAAGAGTGGGGTGGGTGGGAATGCTCAGAGGGTGGCTTTAGGCTGGCTCTGGGGTGGTTTTGGTGGATTCAGGTGCTTTGGAGTTCAGCTGCTGCTCACTGGAGAGGCAGATGGATTTTCTTTCATATCACCAGGCGTTTTTTCCCCTCTTTCTGGTTCTGTTTCAGTTCCACCTGCAAAACAGCCAGTCTTGAAGGCTGTCAGGAGGAAGGGAGGTTGGAGATGGTCCAGATACACGTGGGAAAAGGTGTGTGGTGACACAGGCATTCCTCCTCTTCCCATTGCCATGGAAACATGGGGGCTTCGGTGGTGGTGTCAGGCAGAGCAGCCCCCTCCAGCCTGCCAGGAGCTGGTGGAGCCTCTCCAGGAGGAGCTGCTGGCAGCAGCACACAGGGGTGGGCTCAGGAGCTGTGGAATGGCCACAATCTGGTCCTTTGGAGCCAGCACTCAGTCTAGTGCAGCACAAACAGGCAGGACAAGCATTTGCCTCCCCAATTCCCCTTGTCCTCCTGCCCTTCCCCAGCCTGGTCCTGCTGGGAACACAACTTACACCACAGGCTCCAGGTTTGAATTTCCTGGAGTTGGGAAGGGGTGGAAAGCACAGCCCTGGGGTGACTGACAGGCAGCATCAGGCCTTTTATTAACCCCCTGCCAGATCATTCCCTCTCAGCTGAGCTGCCCCTGCTGTGCTGGAGATGAGAGCCTCTGGAGCAGCAGCTCTGCCCTGGGAGATTAGGGGGATCCTGGGGGCTCTCAACTGCAGCTTCTCCTCCAGCTGCCCTCCCTGAGACTCCTTTTATTCCCCTTCTGGGGTTGGGGCTGAAGAGTTTGTGGGGAGCAATCCCAATCTCTCCAGCTCGTTGTTTCCATTTTGGATCAGGGGGGTGGTGGTTGATTAGTCAAACAAATTAATGAGGGATGCAAGCACGAGTTCTGATTAGCTGCAATTATTCACTTATTTCCTCCCTCCTTCCCTCCCACATCACTAGAAATGCAGAAAAAACTTAGCACAGGGTGTCCTGGGAGAGTGATCCCTGTGGCCAGTCCTGCCCCTTGGAACCACAGCTCCTTTCATCTGTCAGGATCTAAATGCAGTCCCGCTTTGGGGGCTTCCATTCACATCACCCCACTGGGTGTTGGCATCCAGGGGGGATTCTGATGCCAGGCTGCTCTGCCACTTGCTGTCTGCACAGGGTTCTGCTGTCTGGGCTCTGCTGGGCCTGTTTGCATCCAGAGCTGGGACAGGGAACCTCTGAAGTTTGATGGGATGTGAATTAGGGAAGAAACCAGTCTCTGGCTTGCTGGTGGCTGCCAGGGCTTGCTGAGGATTTCCCAGGGGCTTTGCAGGGAGGGAAAAAAACCCCAATAAAGAATTGTCTGGGGTTTTGCTGCCTGGCTGCTTCCAAACCCCTCTTTTTCCTGTTTTGCTGAGGATCAGAACCATACCCAGGCTGTTGCTCTGCCTGCACTTGGAGCTTCAGCTCATAAATAGCCAAATCTCTGATCTGAATGAGTTTAGGTCTGTGCAAGCTAAAAAAAAAGCCAATTCCTCTGCTCCCCACCTAAGAAAGGGGTGAAGTGTGTTACCAGAGCAATCAAACAGCATCTCTGGGGGTGAAAGCTGTTGGCCTCGGGTTCATTGCAAGCCAGAGGAACAAAAACCCACTTTGCTTTCATCAGAACCTCCCCACACACACTCCTGGGGTGAAAGGCTCTGCTTTCTTGCTGGTAGGAATGGAAAAATCTCCAGCAAATGGAGCTGGGCAAAGGTGGAAGTGTGGCTGGGGGAGCTGTGCTGGGGATGACATCACTGCTGCCCAATCAGCAGCCTCCCTTTGTGTCTGGCTTTCTAATAAAAGCCACTTCATCAGCCTCATTTGCAGCAATCACTTATTCACCTTCTAGGAACAGCACCTGACTCCCCAGCTGGAGGCAGTGGGAGGGGAGAGGCTGCAAAGCCTGGGTGCTGTGGCTGTGCCCAGACTGACATCTCCAGAGCTGTCAATTGCCTGATCAGTGATCCCTTCATTGATCCCTCCAGCAGCTGGGTCACTCAGTTCTGCTCAGAGGAGCCCATCCAGGCTGGGATGTCCCTAACAGGGCATCTCTCCTTCCACCCAGTGTTGGCATCCTCAATCTCTCCAGCCAGAGTAGGAGGTGGGTGGTGGAGGGAGGAGGGCAGTGGCACTGCCTCCAGCTGGGTCTGGAGCAACCCCCGAGTTGCTGTTTCTTGATTCACTTGGAAACTCCACCCTTGGCCTCAGTGAATGCAATCAGAGGTGACAGCAGCCCAGAGCTGAGAACAGATTTCCCAGGGATTGCTTGTCATGTCTGAAGGGAAAATGGAAGGGTAACGTCCCCACGCACAAAGCCTGGGGCTGGTGGCTGTAAGTGGGCACAGGCTGGAGTCTGCAGTGAGCTGATGAAGTCCTGCACTGGGGATCTGCCCAAGGCTGGGCTTTGCAGACTCTGTGCTGCTTGTAAAGGAAGCCTCTGAGTTGCTGGGGCAGGAAAGCAGGACTCTGCAGAGACCAGGGCACCTTGTCCTGCCTGGAGCTCTGCATGTGATGCAGCCGGGCTTTCAGACACCCCTGCTCCCTGCAAGCGGCACTCTAAGGGTTAAGTGTCTCATCTGCTCTTCTCCAGTGACTTGGCCAAGCCTTTCCAGCTCCTAGGACATCTGACTGGTTATCACCCACAGGGCAGGCAGCAGCAAGGTTGCTGACAAGAACCAGGACAAGAGGAACCAGCCTCAAGTTTCCCCAGGACAGGTTGAGGTTGGAGCTGAGGACAATTTCTCCCCCTGCAGGGCTGTCCCAGGCTGCCCAGGGCAGGGCTGGAGTCCCTGGGACCCCTGGAGAGGTTTCCAAGCCCTGGGATGTGGTGCTGAGGGTGCCCTGGCACTGCTGGGTTCACGGTTGGTCCCCATGAGCTGAAAGGTCTGTTCCTTACAAGGATCAAGCCTTTCTGGGCAGTACCTGGCATGCCACATTTCCCCCTGGGAGCAGCTCAGCTGCTGGGGGGGTTTATTCCCCTCTGCTGCCAGGGTAGGACAGGGCTGGCTCCTCACTGGTGCCTCCAAGGCTGTCCTTGTCCTACTTGACAACCTCCACGTGCTGCCAGCTCCTTCACCTGCTCCATCCCTGGCTGTCTGCCCAGCCCTCCTCTCCTCCTCCTCTGCACTCCCTCTGTGGCTGACCTGAGTTACAAACCCTGCATATCTCCTCTCCAGCTGATGGCTCTCAGTGATCACTTTGCTGCTGGCCTGGCCTGCCCTGTCCAGATCCATTTGCTCTCTCTCTGACAGCACTTGCTGGGCACCCACCCACTGGCTCCAGCTCAGTGCAGTCAGAGCAGGGGGGTAAATCTTGGTTTTCCTCTTCCCTGCTGCCTTTCTTCATGTCTCTTGGGCTCAAGCTCCCTCTAAATACCCTCATCTCAGCCCTGGGGAAAAAACAACTGGTTCTTCAGGAGAAAATCTCTCCTGGATCCAATTGCTGCTCCTGTTTCCCAGGCACGTAGTGTTTCCTCTGTCAAAGAGCAGCTCTGGCTCTCCCCTCCCAGATGATGTGGGTGTGGAAATGCCCTGAGACAGACACACTGGCATTTGCTCCCCCCCCCTCCATCCCCTGCTACATGACAATAAAATCACCCTTCTTGTTTCTTTCCTACAGACAAATTGTCAGTCAGCATCACGCGTGTGCTCCTCAGCAGCTGCTCCTGGGACCCAGAGGGTGTTTTGGGAAGGACCTGGGGTGAATTCCCCTCTGCATGCCCTCAGGAGTCTCATCACTGGCACAGGCAGCAGTGCTGGTGGTACCTGGGGGTGAGCAAAAGAAACTTTTCCTAAGGATTTCCTCTCCTGGCTGAATGCTGGGCAAACACACTTCACAAATCCCTATTTGGCCAAGCACCAAATGTCATTATTCTCTCTAATTATGGTCCCAAACTCAAAGATGAATGGAGGCAGGTATGAAATTAAGCAGGTTTTGCTTGAGTAAATATTTTCCATTTTGGAGCCTAATCTATTCACTTGATAATCTAAAGCTATTTGATTAATTTTTTTTCTTTCTTTTCTATTTTTTTGCTTCACAAAAAAACCCAATAATGCCTGTTCCATTAGGAGCTGTCTCTGGCTTAAGAGGATTTTACTCCTGTTTTATGGTTTGCTTCCAAGAGAATTTATTCTTGCACTGGGTTTAATGATTCTTAGCTAAGGTTGTCTTCCCAGCTGTAATAAAAAAACCCCTTTGGCTTTTGTTAGACTTGCACTTTCTTGGCTGCCAATAATGATTAATCTTTCCCTCCCTTACAAGATCACCTTATTACTTGGGTTTGACTTCAGAGCTGCTGCTCCCTCTGGAGCTTGGGCAGGACTTTCCCGCAGCTCAGAGGTGCTGGACTGTGACCCCCCCAGTGCCCACCCCCCTCCTGGCTCTGCCCCTCAACTTGCTGACCAAGAGTGACAGAGAATTCCAGCTGTATCCCAGCCACCCTGCTCTGGAACCTCCTGCTTCTCCTCTCAAAGCATCTCTGTGGTGCTCTCTGCACACAGGGAGGGCTGGAACCCTCTGCCGGGAGAGACTGGGAGAGCTGGGGGGGTTCAGGCTGCAGAGGAGAAGCTCCAGGGAGACCTTCTGGGGCCTTTCAGGACAGAGTTTGGAGCAGGTCCTGTTGGGACAGGACAAGGGGGGAGGTTTGAGCTCGGAGGGTGCTGAGGGTGGCAGAGCCTGGCCAAAATCCATCTCATTTTGAGAGTTCCTCTGGATTCCTGCTGCCTGAGACCCCTCCATCTTCTCCCTCAGCAGGAGAAGGCCAGGACTGGAGCCTGGATGGAGAGAGCAGGGCTGTGTGACAGTGACCTCCTGCTGCTGTGGTGGAGAGTAGCTGTGGCTGAACATCTCTGGCCCTGCTGATGGAGCAAGGTGGTTTCCACACCTCCTCCTGGCTGCTCTCCAGCACCCAAGGGTGAGTTCCCCTCTTGCTTTGCTGTTGAGCTGTGGTCCCCCTGTTCCTTCCCAGCTGCTGTGTGCCAGAGCACAGGCACTGCAAGGAGCTCTCCCTGGGGAGGGGAGAGGGCAGATGAGAGGCACACTGAGGCTTTTATGTGATGCCAGGACTTCAAAACTCTTCTGAGGCCTTGTTTTTAACCACTCCTAATACGTGTGTGTAATAGAGCAGCAGGCCAGGCCCTGGGAGCCACATGGGAGGAGAGTCACAGGACACTTCACATGCATCACAGAGCCAAAGGGGCTCCAGCCTGAGGTTCAGGGCTGGCTCCTCCAGGTCTGCTCCTCTCTGGAGCCCAAGGTTGGCATCTCTGGGGCAGCTGCCATGGCTTGAGGGATGTGCTGTGGTAACCAGAGGTCCTGGCAGGCTGGGGGACTGGGTGGTGCTGGGATTTCTCTGCCTCTTCTTTTCCCTCATCCCTTTGCAGCCTTCCCAGGAGTGTGTCAGCTCCTCTCCTGGGAAGAACTGTGCTCCAGCTGCTGTCCCTCCACGGCTCCCCTCCCCCCCAGCAGTGTAAACAGTTTACAGGGGACTTTGTAAACAGCACATTTGTTTGGGATGCTGCCTGCATTCCCTGCTCAGCCATTCCTTACAGCCCTGCCCTGCCAGCTGCAGCCTTGCAGGGGAAAGGGGGTGTGGATCACCACCACTAGGAGGAAAGAGAGGCCAGCAAGTGCTTCAAGGGATGGAGCCCAGGGACAGTCAGGAGGGATGGATTTGGATGCCTCTGGATGTTTGAAATACCACTCCAGAACCTTGTTTAGCTTTGGGAAGGTTGAGGGTTGTCCAGCAGAATCCTGTTGACTTTCTGGTGAGCTCTCACTGTAAATATTTGATCAAATCATTATCTTGTCTTAACCTTAGCAAAATTAAATCCTTCTGCAGAGAACACAGGCTGAAAGGCAGCAGTGAAAACAGGAGTGGTGGCTCCAGGTGACTCCCCAGTAGGTGCTGGGCCACACCAGCACAGAAACCAGTGTGTTCCCCAGAGGGCAGCAGCTGCATGGGCTGAAGGAGCAGCTGGGATTGCTGGGAAGCTGTGGTGCTGAGGGCCAGGGGTGCCCTGGCAGAGCTCCATGGACCCAAACCCAAAGCATTCCATGCCCCAGGGGGGTCTGGTTCTCTCCCAGCCTCCCCAGCAGAGGTGCTGGGCACTGCCTGTGTGTGCCCTGGGCTGGCTGGACCAGTTCCCCTCTGGCTTTGACCTTTTGCTGGCTGGTAGAGCCCTGCTGTGGCTCAGGGAGATGAGCACTGCAGCCAGCACAATTCCTCAGGATGAAAGATCTCTCCAGGGGGCAATTCCAGCCTCGTTGGAGGCTCGTTGTATTGCAGAGATTTTTTTTCTTTCCCGTGGAATCATTTATTCCTGGTGTCAGGAAGGTGCAGAATGACTTTCCCTGCTGCCTTTCAGAGCTTCATTGATTCTCCCAACTCCCACTCCTGCCATTCTGCTGGAGCAGCAGCCCTCCAGCTTTCCTAGGAGGGGGATGGGCAAGGGGAGGGCCTGAGGACTGGGGGAGCTCTCACTGAACCCACCCCCAGTCCATCAGCTTTGAAGCTCTGCAGTCCAGTGTCAGTTGATTTGTAGGGTGGTTTCTTTTTTGTCTGCCTGGAGAGGTTTTGTGCTGGAAGGATGGGGAGAGGGGAACAAGCCAGCAGCAAAGGAGTGAGCTGCACTACAGCAGCCCCCCCAGAGCAGGGGAAACAAGGACAGGGAATGGTGCACGGGGGCCCTTGGCAAAACAAATCCAATCACTGTGTGTCTGCCAGACAGGAGTGACTGAAGCCAGGCCTCTGCCTGTCATCATCAATCTGTTTGCAGGCCTGGATCTGAGTGTTCTTGGTGTTCTCCAGTGCAGCTCCCTCCTTGGGGGCTCCTGGGAGACAGGGAAATGCTCTTCTGGCCAGGGGGAGGTGGAAGGAGAAGAGGCACTGGAGAGCTGGGAAGAACCAGGGTCCCAGAAGCCCATCACACCTCAGGAACTCAACCCAAGAGGTAGCTCTGGGAGAGGGGCTGAACTGGTGCCTCGTGGCCAGCAGAGTCTCCAGGAGATGCTCCCAAGCTCCAGAGCTTTGGTGGAAGGAGTTTCCAGGCAGCCTGACCATACCCATGAGTGCTCAGCAGGATTCTCCTGCCAAGTGGTTGTAAATATTTCCATTCCTCTCCTGCCTGGCCTGGTTTATCCTAACCATGGTAAGGAGTTGACTCTGCTCCCCCTCCCCACTGCTCACCCCACTTCCATTTGACTTCTCCTTCTCCCAGTGAGCCACTGCCCATTCCCAGGGTGGAAAAGCAGAGCCGGGTGCTGCCAGAGATGTGCTGCTGTGGGTCAGACAGGCTCAGGGCTGCAGAGGGATGCTGGGAGGATGCTGAGTGCTGGCAGGTACTGCAGTGCTCCAGAAGAGATCAATATTGATTAGCAGAGCAAGCATTCTTCTGCATGCAGAGCATCCATCAGCTTGGGGGCCCAGCCATCATCCCATCTGCTCTGGGAGGTGAGCAGCAGCTCTCTGGGAATGAGGACATTGTTCCCTGGGAGGAGGAGGGGAGGGGAATGTTTAGCCCAGTGCTGTGGTGACAGGGGCTGCAGGAGAGGCTGGTGTCAGGCTGAGGGGCTCCTGTTCTCCTGCCTGGTTGTTCTGTGGGGTCAGGTTGTGACAGAACCAGGACTGTCACTGTTGGAAAACACCTTGCTCAGGTGAAGCCAAGTTCCTCTGGTCTCCATCCTCATGCTGGATGGGAGCCCTGGGAAGCTGGGGGGGTCCTGAGGAGCTCAGCACTGCAGCAGGATCTTGCCTGTCAGCAGCACCATCCCTAGGCTGAGGTAGCCAGCCCAGCACCTCCTTCCCCCAGCTCCCAGCAAACCCTGAGCATGGGAGAAGCTCAGGAGACACCTACCCATGAAGGAGAGCCAAAGGTGTGTTTGCCTGCCAGCAAAAGAGAGGGAAGGAGGGCAGGAGAGCAGGTCCCATCATGCAGAACAGGGAGGAGGTGACACAGCCCCTGCTCATTGGACCATGAAACCTTCCAAAGGCACCAGCACTTGCACAGTGGGGCTGAGGGAAACTAACTCTGCACTAACAAGGGGTGCTGAGTGACCACAGCCCTGCTTTTTTTTCCCCTGCTGCCCTCACTGTGGGAGACTTGTGCAGCTTGGGGTTGACCTTCTGAGCCTGGGCTGGAGCAGAGCTCCCTTGGAGAGCAGGGGAGGGCAGGGCCTGTGCTAACTCAGCCCCAGCACTGTCAGCATGGATGTGATGGACTAGCCCTGGGAGACCCAAGGAGCTTCAGTCAGCTCTTCTGTCTGCTTGTCAGAGGAGGAAAGGAACCTCTGAGAGCCCTGGCAGCCCAGAGCAGGGGACAGCTGAGATGTCAGAGTCCTAGCACAGGGTGATGGAGTGGTTTGGCTTGGAGGCACCTTTCAAGGGCATCCAGTCCAACCCCCTGCAGGGAGCAGGGGCATCTGCACCCAGAGCAGGGTGCTCAGAGCCCCAAAACCTCCCCTGGGATGGGGCAGCCACCACCTCTCTGGGCAGCCTTGACCCTCGGAGCCAAAAGTTTCTTGTCTCTTGGAAGTGCAGATGGCACTGTCACTGGTCACACTGCCCTGTGACACCTGCCTGGCCTCAGGGCTCATCCCTGCAGCTGCACCCTCCTCTCCAGCCTCACGAGTGACACAGCTAGCTCAGTGGCCAGGAGGAGAGCTCCAGGGGGACAGATGGAGATGGATCCAGGGCTGTGTGGGGACAGCTGCATCCCTGCCTGCCCCCTCTGGTGGGGCACCTGTTCCCTGCTATACTTAGCACTGGAGAACTCTCCAGCAAGGAGAAAGCAGAGACAAGTGAGGAGGCAGGAAAAGCTCCACATTTTGCCCTCCTTCTTCCCAGCAGGTCCTGAAGGCTGCAGAACTCCCAGTAGCAGCATGCAGAATGTGAAGAGCAGGCAGCATGGCACAGCCTGAGCCAGTGATGGCTGCATACAGCCTGGGTGAAATGCCAGGCAGCCTGCCCTGCTTCTGACAGGTGGCCTGCATCACTTGGCAACCTTCAGGTGGGAGCTGAGGTGGGTACTGAGTGCTGGGGGGTGCCACAGCTTGTCCTGCTGTGAGATGGGAGGCCCTGCAGCCCCCCCCCGTGCCCATCACCACCCCCAGGACTATCCCAAGCAGCCCATGCCCCTAAATCCCTCCACAAGCTGTGCCCCAGGCTGTGTGCCAGGCTCACAGGGAGCTGTCTGTCACCCCTGTGTGTGGGCACCTCCCCACAGAGCTCCTGAGGAGTGGCTGGAGCAGGAAACCCTCCCCTTTCGGCTTCTCTGGGAGGAGATGGGAGGGTTTTCAGCTCCTCTTTGGATGAATGAACCTGAAGTTGTGGCCCAGGAGGTGCCCCATGACCTGCTCTGCCTCTCCACACACCCTCTTCCCATTGCTTTGGGATTTCTGGCCTCCTGGGAGGGGGGATTTGCTGTTCTTAGATCAAAAACTGCTCCCTGGTCACTCTCCCCGTGGCTCTCAGCTGTCCTGCCCTGCTCCTCTGATCCCTCTGCAGGAAAACTCTGCACTGAACATCTGCCCTGAGGGATGTGTTGGTGTTTTCCCACTTGCAGGGGGAAGATGCAAGTGTGAAGCCAAGAAAGGGCAGAGGGAGCTCAGGGTATCTGCAGCATCTGCAGCTGATCCAGCATACATGGATTCATTTACCCTCTCTTGGGATGTCCAGAGCATTCCAGAGCAGGTTCCAGGGACACCTTAGCCCTTCCAATGCCAGGGAGGGACTCTGCACAGCAGTGTCCAGTTTAAACTGAAGGGGATTTATCCTGGATTCAGGAGGATGTTCTTCAGGCAAGACTGGAACAAGTTACCCAGAGAACTCATGGGTGCCCCTTCCTGGAGGTGCTCAGGGGCAGGTTGGATGAGACCTTGAGCAACCTGCCCAGGGAGAGGAGGTTGGATGAAATGCTCTCTGAGATCCCTTCCAGTCTAAAGCATCCTATGAAATTCCATTTACAGGATCCCAGGTTTCTCAGCTGGATTGGAGTGGAGCTGGGAGTGCAGAGTCCCGGGAAGGACCAAACAGCAGCCCCCAGAGCTTCTGCAGGTCAGCTTACACTTGGCATTCCCGGCAATTTGGGGGGGTTCTGGCTCGGTGGGAGGGTGATTCATTGCCCTGGAAGATTTCCGAGGGAGCTGCTCCCGCAGTGCGGCGGAGCAGGGGGGGGGGGAAGGGGCTGCTCCTGGCTCAGGTTTCCGGCCCGGAGGTCGCCGGCAGAGCTGTGTCCCGATAGCATCGCGACCAGCAGCAGTTATCTGCTGCCAGCTCCCCTGCCTGAGAGCCTGCCTCTCCTCACTGCCTTCTCGGGTTGCTGCGACTTGTTAATAATTCAGAATAATCAAGTCACTCAAATTAATTCACTCCTAAAACGGAGCTGATTTGCATTGCCTTGGTTTGGTTTTTTTTCCTTTTTTTTTCTCTTTATTTTTTCCTCTTTTTTTTTTCTTTTTTTCCCTTTATTTTTTTCCTTTTTTTTTCTTTTTTTTTTTCCTTTATTTTTTCCCTTATTTTTTCTTTTTTTTTTTTTCCTTTATTTTTTCCCTTTTTTTTCCTTTATTTTTCCTTTTTTTTTTTTCCTTTTTTTCCTCAGTGTTGCTTTTCTGTTTCTGGGGGTAGCAGATCCCTCCGTGGGCATCTGTTTGTGTGCGGGTTTTTGTCTGTGCTCCC
>JANHGL010017026.1:15121-41235 GCA_024611195.1 Ceyx melanurus
GGTGGTGGCTGCCCCAGCCCTGGCACCATCCCGGGGGAGGTTGGGGGGGCTCTGAGCACCCTGCTCTGGGTGCAGATGCCCCTGCTCCCTGCAGGGGGGTTGGGTGAGATGAGCTACCCCAGTCTGGATGGTGGATTTACTGGTTTACAGCACAACTCAGGGCTCTGTGCTCAGCATCCCAACCTCAGGCATCTGCTGCTCCTAACCCAAAGGCAATCAGCTGAGGTGTGCAGAGCAGCAGGTGAAGGAAGCAGAGCAGGCAGAGCTCAGGATAATGACACTGCCCACCTAGAATCCTCAGCACCTCACTGCTCAGAGCACTTCCAGCCAGCCCTGGCTGCAGGCAGTTTCCCTCATTATTTGAGGCTTCCCTAATTATGCAGCCACTGAGCAGTGCAGCAGGGGGTTCTCTGGGCTGGGAACACACTTGTTTATTTGTTCCATGTGTGGAAAACAAGGGCACGGGCAGTGCTGAGCCCCCAGAGCCAGGCTGTGGAAATAGCTCTGACTGATCCTGGGATGGGGAAGGTGGGATCTGGAAGAATCTCCAGCTGCTCAACCATGGAAGGGATTATTCCAAGGGAGCTCTCTGATGTTCCCCCTTGTGACTGTCCCTGGTTTCCTGCCAGCTCCAGCACACACAGCTCCAAACAAGGACACGGGGAGGGAGTTCCCTGCTGGCAGAACTACCTTCAACCCCCCTGCTGCTCAGCCTGGGGGTGCTGGGCACCGCCATCCCAGCTGCTTCAGCTGATCCCAGGTCAGAAATGGCCCCTGAAAACATTTGCAACCAACATTCTTCAAACCCTCCCCACTCCCCGACAAAGTCTTGGCCAAAACAAGGAGTCAGTTGCTTGGCAAAAAGTCTTTAGCAACAACCTCCTTGGAAGTCAGAAATCTTTGAGCTAAAATCCCTCCTTACAGGTGTCTCTGTGGAAAGGAGGGACATTTCCCACCCTCCCAGCTCCTGCCCCTGGGAACTGGTGTTGCTGTGGCAGACACCACCCTGCTGCCAGCAGCTCTGCTGTAGCAAGGCTCTTGGGAGAGAATTCCAATCCCAGAAGGGGCTTTTCTTTTTCTTTAGATGCTGTTCTGCTGCATCTAAAGGGCAAGCAGCTTAGGGGCTGAGCTCCCTGCTGTGCCCCCTGCTGCCAGTGAGGTTCTGCCTGCCCTGGCATCCTACACTCAGGGTGAGGGGAGCCCCAGGGAGTCTGCAGGCTGGGGCCCAGCTTCCAAGCCAGGTCTGGACCTCATCCAGTCAGCTTTTGTGTATCTTCAAGGACAGGGATTCCTCCTCCTCCTCCTCTCTGGGCCCCATCCAGGGGATCTGGGGTTTTCCTGGCACTTGGCAACTAAGTGTGAAATCTCAGCCAAAATCTTTGCCCCTTTCTGGGCTGGGTTGTGCTGGCAAAGCAGGTTTATCACTAACGTCACCTGCCACATCTTCCCCTGCACTCCTCAAGCTCAACCAACCTCTGCCTTGGACTCCTCTGAGCACAGAAGGACAACACTGGCTCCCATCCCAGGGTGGCTGCTCATCCCCTGGTCCTGGGGAGGGGGAAAAGGAGCAGAGAGGGAAGATGCCGGAGCCCCTGGGGTGGAGCCCTCAGCATGGTTGCTGCACAGCAAAGCTTTGCAGCCTGGAACTGTGCAAGGTAAAAGGAGAAGGATTGACCCAGAGAGGTGGCAGGTGACAGAGGGGCAGGGAGGTGACAGCAGCTGCAGCCTCAGTGCTGCTCCTTCAAACCTGCTGCAGGACTCAGAGCCAAAGGAGCTTTTACAGGGAAGAAGGAAGGAGCTCAGTGGGTGTTTCTCCCTCAAGAAAAGCAAGACAGCTCCTTGCAAAATCTGGTGGGTGGACTGGTGCTGTGAGCTGATGGCTTCAGAATGAATGAGAGCTGACAGATGGGGAGAGGCCTTCAGCACTGGCATAATTAACTTGCTTCTGAGAACATTGGGGTGGGCTTCTTGGCCTCCTGTGAAAGAGAAAAGAGGGAATGTTTGACTGAGAGGGGTGGGAATTGTGAGGTGAACGTGGCTGCTCCTCTTTCCTCAGCCACCTGAGGCAAAGCAGCAGCTTCAGCATCAGAGAGGGTGGCCTCCCTGCTCTTGGAGAGCTGCAGGAGCCTGACCCACCTCCTCCTCACATCCCCCCTGGCCCTGAGCTCTCCTTTCGGAAGAGCAGATGAAGAAGCCAATCCCCCTTCAGCCCAGTAATGACTTCACACCCCTACTTTTCCCCTTCAGGCCTTTTTCTCTCGGCCACTAACGAGCCTGAGCCCACTTCATTGTGCTTCAGTAACTGCTTGGAATTCTGCTCTGTGCCTTTGACCATCTGTCCTGCTCTTTTCAGAGTCTGTTGCAGTTCTGGTAGCCCCTTTGAGATGAAGGGACCACAAGTGCACACAGTATCCAAGGTGGGGGTGAGTCATAGATTTTACTGCTTTATTCTCTTTTTTTTTTCTCTCTTTTTCCCTTTTCCAAATGATTCATATCCCTTGATCTGCTTCTTGATGGTTACCAAGCACTAAGCTGACATTTTCATGGGACTGACAGCTTTATGTGGGAAAAATGAGGACCTCCATGGGAGGAGGGAAAATGGTGTCCATTGGTTAGGAAAACCCTGAGCCTTTCAAGCTGGGGAGTGTGAAGGGAAAGGTTACAGCAGCTCCTGGCATGGAGGCCACCTGGGAACCAGGCCAGCAGGAAGCTGGTGATGGCAGGAAGGTGCTGTAAGCTGCTGATTGCCATCTAAGAGCAAGCATGGCAGGCTCTATGAAGCAAGACTACAAGGGGAGAAGAAAATCAAGGCAGGAGAGGGAGGCTGCAGCTGAAACAGAAGCAAAATGAAAGGTTAGGGAGCCAGAGAGCTGCTTAGAGAAGATGGGGTTGGGTGGGGAATGTGCAGCAGCATCTCTGAGGGGTTGCATTCAGGGGCAGCTCTGAAGTGGCATGTGCAGAAGGAGCAGCAGCAGCCCTGGTGCCAGGTTACACTTGTGGATTAGAGAATCCTGCTTTTCCACTCCTGAGAAGGTCCAGCAGGGAAGGTCTGGCTCAGAGAGTTTCTTGGAGGGTGGGAGCTGTGGAGAAATTTCTGCTTCATTTCTTTTTGCTCTTGCAGGACCTAATTAGTCAACTTGCTGTTGCAGCCTCTTCCTGGGGCACCGGCCAAAGAGCTGATCCTGGCCTCCCTGCCTCAGCTCTGGGGGAGGTGGATTCTCAGTGTCTCTGTGTTCAAGGTTAGAGATGTTGCCTCCTCTTGTGTCCTCCAGACACATGTTGAGCTGTCTCCATTGAAGATCAAAGCTGCAGGCAGCTGAAGGAGACAAAATGGATCAGCTGTGGCTGTGGTCTCCCAGATCTGAGCTGCTGAGCAGCAGGGATGTGTGAGGGATGTTCAATGGCTTTGCAAGGAAGAACACACCTCTGACCAGCCTGACGTGCAGCCCAGCATCTCTTGGGGGGGCATCTGGGTCTAAACACCCCTCTGAGCACCCAGGAGATCTCCCTGGTCTCCAGGGGCTCATCCTGAGCAAGGGAATCTTTGTTTGCAGTGCTGACTGAGGAGCAGGAACCAGAAATGTAGCAGCTGTGGGGCTTGGCCCAAGGAACAAGGGATGGGATGAGGGGGAAACAGTCCCAAGTTGCATCAGGGCAGATTTAGGTTGGGTGTCTCATTCTGTGGGGAAATAAAAAGAGGCTTTTTGGAAGAGGTGGGGAAGAGAACAGAGGCAAAACTAAAGCACTAGAGCAGGAGGGAATAAAGGGAAGTAGAAGAGAGAGGGGAAAGGCAACAAATGACTGGAAGAAACGGGGGTGTGCAAAGGACTGGGTGTCCCCAGCTGCTTTGAAGGCTCAGCAGATTCGTGTGGTAGTCTGCTTTGTTCCTGACAGAGTTCTCCCTTCTGTCAGCTTGTTTCCTAATTGCTGCTCTTGTAAACTGCTTGATTTATGGCTCTGTTCATCAGCTCTGGCCCTGGGGTATAACTTGCTTTCCCTTCCAGGCTGGGAAGTGAATAACGAATTACCAGCCCTCAATGAGGAGCTGAACATTCAGGGATCTTTGATTGTGTTGCAGGTGCCAAATCCAACTGCTTCTGGTTTGGGTTTTTTTTCCCTCTTCTCATTCATGGAGGGTATTCAACGACTCCCTCCCTGGGGCAGCAGCTGTGTCCTGGGTGCCTGGTGCCTTTGAAGTGTCCCACAAGAGAAGGCAGAGCTGGTCTGTGCAGAGAGCTGGAGCTGGCTCCTCATGGCTGCACCTACTTGGCTCCCACAAACTCCTCTTGGGGGGAAGATCCAGTCAGAGGAACCCAGCCACGACCCCCAGTGTGCAGGCAGCCACCAGCCAAGCCTGGCTGCATCCCCTGCTTCATCCCTCTGGATTAGCCTAGACCTTGGGGGTGGTTTCCAGACTCAGTGGAGCTGCAATCAGTAAAACAAAACCTTTGTGAAGGGAGAAAACTCTGCCAAGGAAACTCCTGGAGAGGTGCTGGAGCTGTTCTGCTCACCTAACACTCTGCAAATGCTCAGGGCTTGCAGGGCTCCAGCAGATCAGACATTGCAGCTCTCTGTTGTCCTGCCCTGGAACAGCCTTTTAGGATGCTGGTCCCATTGCAGGGGCTGCAGCAGGTAGATCTGATCAGCCTGGAAAGGGGGAGGTCAAATAACTGGCTTTGTGTTCCCTGCCTGCTGCTATAGGAACAGGCCATTCAGCTCTGCCACGTGAGGCTGGGACTGAAGGAGAGAGCTTGGGAAGTCAAGTGGAGCATTCACAGAAGGCCTGCAACCCCTCTGCTGCTGGAAAAACTCTGCTAGAGGGAGAGTTTTCATGCACAGGCTTAGGCCTGATGGGGGCTCAGCTGGATGGAGTCTTGTCAGAGAATCCTGATGTCTGGGAAGCAGAAAGCAGCTACAGGGTGGGTTTGTTTCCAGCAGAAAGCAGCTACAGGAGGACCAGAGGAGCCTCTTGCTTGCATTTCACATGTCCTACCACTGAGAGTATTCCCTGCTGCTTCCCAAACTGATCTGAATATGCACTCAAAGTCCAGGTGCTATCTTCTACTGATAAGAAGGCTTCTGAGTGGGATCTCTGTCTTCACCCCTACAGCATCTGCCAGGCAGGATGGCTCAGAACACAGCAGCTCCAAGGTCCTGGCCATACCTGAGGCTGTTGAGTCAGCAGCTGAGATCAAAGGAGCAATACTCTGAGGTGAGGGTGGGCAGAGGAGGTGCCTCCACCTTTCCCCTTCTCCCCTGCCAAGCTTGGGACCAGATCAGCTCCCAGCCAGCTCCTCACTGCCTCTGTTCCTCCTGCTCACACTGCTCTCCCTGGGGTCAGAGGGAGAGATCCCTCCCCAAACTCTCCTCATGGCAAGATCCCCTCTGTCACTTCTAACCCAATCCCTCCTGGCTGCTGGGGTGGACCTAAGCACTTCAACCACCTTCCAGGCAACTGACCAGGAGCTGTTGCAGAGCCCTCTGCTTTCCCTCTCCCCTCAGTGGGACTGATCTCCAGCAGCTCCTGGCCACGTGGCTCACGAGTGGAGCACTGAACGTGGTTCCTGTTGCCTGGATGCAGGTGGGGGAAAATAAAGAGGCTGCTGGTGAGCAGGGGATATCTCAGAGCTGAAGGTGTGAGATGAGAGCCTGTGCTAGCTTTACAGTCCTTTTCCTGGCCCTTTCAAGTCACTGCCTTTCAGCTGAAGGTTGCAGCCCCTCTGCTCTCAGGTCTCTACCTGCAGCTCGACTAAGTGACTCTGCTCCTGCTTCTTTTGAGCACAGCCCCGAGGAAAATGGGTTTGCAGTGACCCTGCTGAGTGTGGTGAGGCTGGGCTCTGACCTTGCCCACCAGTCAGCCTCACCCTGAGTGCCCTGTGCCCCTCCCAGCCACAGCAGCTGCTTCTGTGTGTCCAGTGATGAAAGGATGGAGCTGCTGGGGGTTTTTTTGGGGGGGTGAGCCCCAAGCTTTGTGCACAAGCCTCAGGAACAGTGCTCATTTTCAGGTAAGAGATCAAAACCAGGGCTGTGTGCTGGACAAAAGAGGCTTCTGGGCCTTGACTGGTGCCAGAGCTGATGTGGGCAGGCCTGTGGCAGAGAGCAGGTTGCCCACAGCAGTTTGGTGGCACCAAGGACCAGGGTCAAATGCTCTTCCCCACTCCCATGAGTCACAGAACCACAGCCTGGGTTGGGTGAGAAGCAGCCTCAGCCAGAGCTGGCACTGCCAAGGGCTTTTTTTCCCCTCTCCCTTGGCAGCAGCTTGGAGCCTCTCCCTTGCTTGAGAGCTCCATGGAGAATCTGATGGCAGCCCCTACAAACACTTGGGTGTTTTCCAGCTCTCTCCTACTCCCTGGAGCAGCTCACAGCTTGCTCTCAGCTGTTTGTCTCTCTCTCCCCCACATGGCAGTTGGCTCTGCCTGGGATGTGCCCAACTGCAGCAGGGTGGCAGGCAGGGGTGACAGGCAGGGTAGCAGGAGCCTCCTCAGCCTTGAGAGATGGAAATGTCCATTCAACCTGAGTTCTTCTGGGCCCAGTGGCACTGCTGAGCTTGCTCTGAGCATCCAGTTCCTTGGATTCATGGAATCTACCACAGCTCCAGGGCTTGGAAACCCCTCCAGGGGTCCCGGGGACTCCACCCCTGCCCTGGGCAGCCTGGGCCAGCCCTGCAGGGGGAGAAATTGTTCCTCAACTCCAACTTCAACCTGTCCTGGGGTGACTTGAGGTTGTTTCCCCTTCTCCTGTAACTTGTTCCTTGGGAGCAGAGCCCGACCCTCAGTGCAGGGAAGGGAGAGCAGGGAAAGGGAGGTGACTTCTGTTTGTTGGGTTTATTTTTGTCTCTGGGCTGCTTTGTTTGGTGTTTAGGGACTTTGCTAGTGAAGGAAGTTCTTGTTTAGCTGAGGGCTTAGTTGTTCTGTGGGAAGGGGGTTGTGTTTGCCTTTGGGGGGTGTTGTGCAAGGCAGTTTGTTTTCATGAGCCAGAGGTTGCTGGAATTGCTGAAAGGAGAACTTTCAAAAGACAGGGAGAAGAAATCAACCCCCAGAAACCAAAACCCAGCTTCTGTCATTTGGGATCTGTGCTTCCAGCCTGTCCCTAAGCAGAAAAGCCTCTGTCCCGGGGGCTGAGGGTGCTCCATGTCACATCCCCACTGCAGGGATGGCTGAGGGGACTCTGGGCACTCTGCTGGGATTGATGGCAGCGTGGGGATGAGCAGAATGCAAATGGGCTGCTTTTCCCAGGAGGAGAGGCCTGTAGCAGCAGCAGCTTGGCCCAGATGGCTCTGAGGGCTCCCTCTCCTCCTCCTTTATCCTTCACTTTCTGCTGCCCTTGTGCCTGAGCTGCAGCAGGTGCTGCCCAGGCTGGGGGCAGAGGGCTGGGGCTTGGACCCATTTGTTGCTGTGAGGATCTTCAGGCACCTCTTTAGTGAGAATTAAGCTTTAAAAAGGAGTTGAGCCCAAGTCTAGGATTTTTCCCTCCCCTCTCTTCACATCCATCCCCTTTTCTGTCCATTTTCCTCCCTCCTTTCCCTTTCCAGCTCCTTAAACAACAGAGGTGTTGAGGGGATTTATACCTCTGCCTGGTAACAAGACAGCTCAGTGAGACACTGAAGGCTCCATAGATTTTTATTGCTCTCCAGTCCTTGGGTTCCCAACCTTCCTTTGGCTTGTAAATGGCCCACAAAGTGCAGACACAGCTCCCATTCTGTGAGTCCCTTTGAGGATTTTATTTATATCTCTTGCTTTGCCTAGGCTTTTATTCCAGGGAGACTGCAATTAATTATTATCCCATCAGCTTCTCTTTAGCCTCAGAGCACAATGCAGTGTCCAGCCTTCCCCTGCCTCCCCGTGCACGAGGGATCCTCCAGAACAGAGGTGCTCAGCAGCTAAAGGGCAGCTGCAGAGGGTCCAGCAGCACCAGCACACACAGCTCTGAGGTGGACCCACTGACCTGAAATCCCATTTTCCTTGGCATGCTCCTGGTTTATATCTTCTCCTGCTCGTGGGTCTTTTTTTTCCCCCACATCTCTGGATCTTTTTGTGTCTTAAATAAATAGAAATTTCACCTGGGAGGGCTGGGAACCAAGGGGTTGTGAGGGCAGGGATGGACTTCACCTCCAGCAGGGGATGTTCAGTGTGATGCTGTGGCTGATTCCAGGTCTCAGTGCTGTGGTCAAGGCAGCTCTTCTGGCACCTCCACCCTGGCTGCCTTTCTGCTGAGTCTGTGATGACTGTAATAAAACTGCAGTGGGATTCTGTCAGCTCTGAAGCATGAACTCTTGAGGGCTGCTCTTTACCTCAGACATGTAATTACCTGTCTGCAAAGCTGTGAAAATGTAGAAGGGGAGGAAAAAAAAAGAAAAGAGGGAAAAGCAGGATCTCTGTCAAATGAGGGGAAGGCTGTAATTTCCCTCATTCTTTTTTTTTCTTGTTTCCCTCCATTGGCAGCAGTGCTGGACCCAGCCAGGAACCTGCTCCAGGGACCAGGCTGCCTCAGGAGCTGCCTTGACCCTCAACTCTAGGCAAGGACATCAGGACTTTGTTTGAAGCTCTGGAGAAACTCCCAAATCCACAAGACCTTAGAAGCAGGTAAAGCTCTTTGTGTCTCTTTATGGTGACTGAGCTGCACTGAGAAATATGTTAAATACAATTAATTTCTCTTACTAATCACCCAATACCTGGGTAGCTTGCTTTCTTTTGAAACACAATAAGCAAACCTTTAAGAGCTGGAAATGTTTATTTTCTTCTATTTTTTTTTTCCTTGAGAAACTAAATGAGAATTTAAAATTAGGAGGAAAAAAACCCTCTATGATCTCTGGGGATATTATTTTACCCTAGCAAGCCATGCAGAGGATTACTGTCAAGTGGAAAAAGCTGGGTTTTCTGTGCATGCCTTAATGAGTGGGCCTTTGTTCTACCTTTCAACTGTGACCAGTTAATAGCTACTTGACTCCCTTTGCCCTCCCTCAGCAGGAGGTTGCCTGTGGCTTTGCTGTGTTGAAAATAAAACGTTTCATTGCAGGGTTGGGTTGGTACCAGACCCTGGAGCCTGCCAGTGGAGAGGACCCTGGTGAGAATCCTTCCATGCAAAGATGGAAATGAACTCAGAGGTGTCACAGGGGAAGTTCCCAAGTCCTCTCCTCCACATGTAGGTGATGTGAAAGATCTCCCAAGGTGATTGGTGTGTCCAGCCAGGCTGCAGGTCCCAACCAGACAGTGGAACAAGGGAGATAGTTCAATAACCCTGAGGGAAAACCAACAGGTCCTGCTGCCTGGGCTCCACAATCAGATTCATTGGACCTGAGTCTCCTGTCAGGCAGGGCCAGGACAAGAAGGAATGGATTGGGGTTATGGTGGGAAAGATTTAGGCCACGTGGCAGGAAATTCTTGCTGTAGTGAGGGTATTTTAGCCCTGCAGTGGGGTTTTGGGGTGGTTTTTTAGTAGCTTTATTAGATGTAGGAGGTGCTGCTGGAAGCTACCAAGGTGGAACTCCCTGTTCCTGCTCCCTGCATTGCCAGGGTTCCTTAGGAAGCCAGAGCAGGTGAAATCCTATTGGAGTGTCTCATGCCAGGCTTAATTCCTTGTGCTCTGCCTTCTCTGAGAGGGGGGCAGAGATTCAGGAGGAACATTGTTTGCATGAAATCTTCATTTGCAGTGGGTTTAGAAAGGCCAAATTTCCTTTGAGAAGAGCAAGTCAGCACTGAAATCCTGCAGGTAAATCATGTCAGGCTGATTTGATCACTTATGCTAATGCAGTAACAGGCTGCAGAGCATCCATCCAGCTGCTTGCCAAGAGCTTGGAAGAAAATATTGCCTGTTGGACTGTGTCTGATACTGAAAAGATAGATAATACTGAACCTGCTGGGGTGGTGAATTCTTGAGTTATTTCAGAGTTCATGGGGGTGTTTGTAGGGTGGTGGCTTGTGCAGCACACCCAGAGCCATGGAATCACAGTGGCAGGGAGCTCTGGAGATCATGGAGGCTCTGTGACTCCGTCTCACTGCCACTTCCAAGCCTAGCAGGAGAAATTCACATTGTTTGGTCAAATTAGACCAAGTGGTGGTGGTTGGTCAGGATTTGCAGCTGGTTCCCACTCATTAGAAATCCCAACGAGCTGTTTGAAGGGCAGGCAGAGGATGAATACTTCTCCCCATGCTGGATTACTCATCACACCACAGCTACCTGCTAATTAGACAACAAGTAGTGAATGAGCAGCTCTTACCCAAACCTGTCATCTGAGGGGATCTGATTGTGTGTGAACAACAGGCTGAGGAAAAAAATAAACCCAAACTGCTGCAGGAAATGAAGGCTACAATAACTTAGAAGCAGAAGTAATCATTTCATTCTCAACGATGCTGCTAATTTCTTTCTGGGAATTCACCTGCCCTTCTCTTCACCTCCAGCATGAGAACACAGAACCTCAGCCCTGGCTTCTCATCTGCCAGGGAGTTAGAGAAGGTCTTGGGCTTGCTGGGGAAGCACTGGGGGTTGAGCTGTGAGCTCCAAGGGCTGTCCAGGGAGCACTGGGAGGTCTGGCAGGAGGTGAGCAGATGCAGATTGAGGCTCCTCTCCTCACACCTCTGCTAAGAGCACACCTGGGCAGGCAGATGTTTGTCACTGCTCCTTCATATGTGGTTTGGGGTATTACTTGGGGTAGGTCCATGGCTTGGGATGCTCAGTGGGCTGGCTGGGTGTGTCCTGGGAAGAGCTAAAGAATCCCAACCTGCACTCTGTGTCTCTCAGCCTGTTCCACTGTCTCTGTCACAACTTCACTGAAATGCTTTGGTTCCAGGGAGGAAAATACTTGGCAATCAGGAAGGAATGGCCCTGGCCAGACAGGCTTTGGACCCACCAAGGCTTGAGGAGGCAGGAACTGGTGTGTTGTGGGGCCACCAGTGCCCAGCTCAGCTTGGCAGGAGGATGCCCAGGTAAGATGAGCTTGATCAGTTTATTCTCTGCAATTTGCCCCTTTTCCTTCTTGTTTCAACTGGAAAACACACTCCTTGGATCACCCTGCCCCAACCCAGGTGGTGTTCCCTGCATCCTCAGATGGATTTTCACTTGCAGAGGCAAAGGGGGAGAGGGAAAAATGCCCCTGGTGCCTCGGCGTGCCGATTGATCTTTTCTGGTTGCTCGGCTGCCAGCTCTGGCTTTTGAGACGGAAAAAGATCTTTTAGGGAGTTCCTTCAGGAGGAATGTCGAGTGCCCTGAGATCAGAGAGGAAGCAGGAGAACAAAAGCTGCCAGTGTGAGAGATGTGGGAGCTGCTGTTGGCTGCAGCAGGGCCTCCTGCTGCTCCCCGCTCGCCGCGGCCGGGCTGGCATCGCCGCCTGCGGACGGCTAATCTGGCCAAACAGAAGGACAGGCTTAGCTGCAAAACAGGAGCGTGCTGAGCTGCTTTCTGCTCTGCTACACCCTGAAACCTCCCTGATATCCCTCCAGCTCCCCAGCTGGAACGACGAGCAGACGGGGGGTTCTTTATTGCATTTTCTCCAGAGCCAGGCTGGCGAGGATTTGGTGAGGGCTGGAGAAACTGATACCGAGATTTTCAGCTCGGCAGGAGGGGAGCTGGGGCTGCTGCAGCTGGGAACACAGGGTGGGTGAGTTACAGCCTGGAAAGCTGCAGCAGTGGATGAATCCCCCCAGCAGTGGATGAATCCCCCCAGGGCAAAGCAAGGAAAAGTCTTTCAGGCTGCCCCAGCCTTCCCCGTGGTGCTTCCTGCAGATCCAAGCACCCAATGGTTTGGGTCCAGCCCAGGCTGGGCAGCTGGGGATGCAGCAGCCACGTGGCTGGTCTGGCCACCTCTGTCAGTTCTCCCACAAGGTGAGTTAAAAAGCACCTTCTGGAAAAAAAAATAAATTTCCTTTCTTTACCTCTTTCCTCAGGAAGCTTCTCCAGGACCAAACAGCCTTTGACTCTGTTTCCATTCCATTTTATTTCAAGGCTCCATTTCCACTCACCAGCTTTCACAGTTGCCTTGGAAGGAGGTGTCGTGGTACCTAAAGCCTCCAGTAGAATCAGAATCATTCCAGTTGGAAAACACCCCTTGGATCATCAAGTCCAAGCATTGGACTGTAGGGGGATCAGCTCCTGTTTCATGTCAGCTGGACAGACCCATCCTGCTGGTTGTTTCCCTGCAAATGTCACCACCACAAGGATTTTTAGAGTGTTGTTTAGATCATTGACACAAATACTGAATGAAATGGTAACAGGAATTTCACTCTTCTTTTTTATTCCCCTTTTCCCCTGCTGGAACATCCACTAAAAACACCTCTAAGAATAGTTTCCAGCAATGCTTTCCACCTGAAATGGAGCAGCACCAGACCTGATCTGCAGTACCCTGCAGAAATTGCTTCTAGAACTCCCCTTCACCCTCTAAATCCATCTCCTTGCTCTGGGAAGGGGTGGTGTGGGAGGATCTGCACCTTTTGGAGAGCTTCCTGAGAAGAGAGCAGATTCCCTGGAGCAGGTAAGGCTGGGAGCAGCTCTTCTGACAGCAGCTGTCTGACATGAGTCCCCCTGACAGGAGCTGAGGAGTAACCTGTGACTGCACAGAGCTGTCACCCCTCTGCTTCATTCCAGGCCTGTTCCTCATCCAAAGAGGAGAAAATAACAAGGGATGGCACCTGAAACCAGCTCCTGTCCTCACAGCAGTGGCACCTGGGGAAGCTTTGGGCAGCCTACCCCCATCCCTGGCTGCTTTACTTTATTATTTTTATAGCCAGAAAGAAGAACTTTATTGGCTCCATTCCTCTCCTGTCAGTTGCTCAGTCACCACCTGGCAATGCAGCAGTTCCCAGGAAGTGGATGTTAAGCTCTGGCAGGAGACTGACTGGAGAGGAACACGTTGGTGTTTACTCTGCTGCATGTTGGGCTTGTAACAGATTCAGGTGTAACAAGCCAGAGGCAAGTTGTGTTCCTCTTGGAGATTAGCCCCTGTGGAGCTGCTCCAGCAGGTCCAGCAGGTTCCCTGTCAGATCCCTGGGCTCCCACAGTGGATCTCTTGAGCCTCCTTTTCCCACATGGTCCTGCTGTGACCTCTCCCTGGGGTGTGGGTGGCTTGGATGGTGCTGCACTGTGCTGCCTGCCTGCCCACATCTCAGGTTCTCTTTGCTCTCTGTCTCCTACTTTCAAGCCTGTCAGGGCAGGTTCTCCCTCTGCCAGAGTCTTCTCCCCACACTTTGGCCTTTTTTTGCTCACCACCTCCACGGGAAGTTCCCTGTTCAGGTGGGAATCTTGTCCTTGTAGTCACTCTCCTCTCCCTTCCCAGATCAGCTGCTGCCCAGCTCTGTTGGGTGCTTTTCAACCCACAAACCCTCCTTGGGCTCTGTGGCCACTCTACAAGCTCTTCCCATGCAGAGACAACATCTAACCAAGGCCACTTTGTGGCTTCACCTGGTTTTGACACCTACTTGGTGATCCCAAGGGTCATTCCCAACCTGAATGATTCTGGTTCCACTGCCTGAGGGGCCTTTGGTGCCCATGAAAACAGCAGAGGAGGTTCCTCCTTCCTCCTGCCCCAGGGAGAAGGTATCCAGGGCAGTTGGGATGCAGCTTTTCCCTCCTCTTGCTCTTGGCTGCTCTCCTTGGAGAGACAAACCTTGATGTGAAACAAGGATGCAACCCCTCATAGCCCTCTAATGCTCCTCCTGGGAGCCAGCTCTCCAGAGCTGAGCATCTGTGGCTGTGCCCAGCTCCAGCCAGGCAGCCAGAGCCTCAGATCACTTAGAGAGCAGGTCCTGGCTGAGCTGCCTCATCAGGTGCCCACTCATGTGAGCAAATGCCACCAGTGGGAGCTGAGGCACCATCATCCAACCCATAATGGTCCTTTAAAGACATTTCAGCAGCTCAATGAATTTTCCACTTGTGTGTTTTCTTTTTCACACCCCCTCCCTTTGCTTTCATGGTGGTTTAAAGCCAATAAACTATTTTATTTTACTTTTTAATTTCATTTTCTTTTAGCAGAGTGTGAAGCAGCCCAGAGCTTTTGCTGTCCCGCAGGAAAACAGAACATGGGGCTTTGCTTATTCAGCAGCAGCAGTAAAGAACAGGCTTCACCTCCAGCTCTCCTTCAGCCACTTCTCTCCAGCCTCCCTGCTATCAGAGAAATGGAACCTTCACTGATACTGTTCAGGTGACAAATCATGGCTTAGGAGCTGTTCAGATTTGGCTCTTGTTTTCTCCCTACAGCTCTGGATTCCAGCAGGCAGAGCCCTGCCCTGAGCACATTCCCAGCCCCTTTTCCTCAGCCTCTCACCCCCCAGCACAGCCACCCATGGTAGCTGCAGGTGGTGCAGGCTGGGAGGGACACAGGGAGCATGGAAACCATCTCATGCTCCCCCATCCAATCCCTTTTCCCTCCCACATCCACCTGTTTCCCTCCCTGTGCCTGTGCTGGGAGGTGCCGACTCACCAGCACTGGCCCTGAACTCCCCTCCCCTGCCCAGGTGAGACAGGAGCCACTGTCTCTGTCCCATGAGCCCTTGGAGCCTCTCCAGTGGGGACAGAGCCCAGTGTGTCCACCTGGCAGCCTCACTGGTGGAAGATTCACAGCATCCCTTGTTCAGCCAGGCAGGTCTTGCTCAAGCTGAGACAGCCTGGAGCTTACAGAGCTTTCCATGGCCAGACCCCATGTCTTTTTTCTGCTCACACAGAAAGTGTGTGGTGCTGGCTTTATCATTCCCAAAGTAACAGGAGCAGCCACCTTCCAATAGGCTGAAAACCAGCACAGAGCAAAAGCAAATGATTCATTATCCCAATTAATGCTCCAGCTTGTCCCTGTGATTAATTAGCCTGTGCGAAAGCTCAGGGTGAGAATGAGTAGGGACACAAGCAGGGAGTTCTCAGATGGTTGGGGCTGCTGCTCAGTGCCCCTCAGATGCCAGGCAGGGGCACAGGCACCCCTAGACCCCCGGGCAGGTGGTGGAGGGTATTTATAGAAGAGTTTTTCAGGAGAAAAAACGTCAAAATTTCATTGCCATCCAGGTCTCTAAATAGAAATTTGAAATGTCAGGGATGCAGAGAAAGCTGCTGGCACCAGCTGAGATCCCTGTCAGCAACAGGCTACAGCCTGCCAGCTTGCTGCTGGCCTAGGGGAGCAGGGGACTTCTCAGCTCTCGTGGTTAAAAACCACCCTGAGGGACACTGCATCTGGTGGGGGACATGGCTTCATACTCCTGCTGGGTGTCCAGGATCACCTCTGGATGTCTCCTTGCTGTTTCTCCCTCAGAGATGCCACAGAGTGGGAAGGAGAAGCTCCAGAGGAGAGTGCTGATGAATGCTGATGGAGGGAAGGAAGAGGCATGGACAAGAGGAGGTGCTGGGACCTCCCTAGACCTCCAGTGATTTCCAGGGCAAGGAGAGGAGGAGAAACCTCCCACCACAGCCTCACTGCAGCCACCACAGCTGGGCTTGTTTGCTCATGGAGGTTGGATCCTTCATTGATCTTTCCCTTTGCTCTCCTTCTCTCTCCTGGGCATCTCAATCCCCTTCTCCCAACACCTAAAGACTTCATTTATGAAGGTGCTCACCCCAGTTTAACTGGGGGTCTTCTCTTTGAGGAGTGAACTCAGGGATTGGTATCTTTTCAGCCAAAAGGGCACCCCTGGGGGGCTTTTTCCAGGTCACTTTGGGACTCTGGGTGTTGCAGGATGAGAGAAATTGATTTTATTAACCCACTTTTCTTATACACCAAGATCAGAAGAGTTCTGCATACTCCTTGCAAAACCATCTGGGAAATTCTTTGGGTTTTTCAGCAATTCTTGAGCAAAGAAGAAGAAAAAAGGCATTTGTTGAAGTTTTTCCACAGGAAAATAAAAATCAATAGCATGTATTATTAAATATCAAGAGGCTTATGGCTTGAGTTGCATGGTGCAGCAGCTTACAATAGCTCAAAGCAGGGTGTTTGCTTTGCTTTTGTTTCCCATGAAACAAAACCTTGCATTTCCCCTGCTGCTGAAGGGTGGAGGGGACGATACAGTACAAGCATGTCCAGCACCACCAGCAAGGAAGCTGGGGGGGAAAAAAAAAAAAGCCAAGAAAAATCCCATTACTCTGTGTCCCTTCAAGTTGGATCTGCCAGGAGCAGGACTTTGAGGCTTTGCTTTGGCAGCCCTGGGCTGGAGACCTGCTGCAGTTGTGTTTCCATCCCCCGTGGCTGAGTGCCAGCAGCCAAACTGGGATTACCAGAAGTGAGCTGCAGTTGAGTTTCACCTCTGCTGACCTTCAGCAGCTGCTGTTCCAGCCCTGGGTCCCTGGAGAGCACTGGGGCTGCAGTTCCATGCTGCTGTGTCCTCCTGCCTGTGCCAAGTGGCAGCCACAGAGGTGCTGTGTGTGACAAGCACCTTCCCTGCACCACTTCCAAATGGCTTTTGCCAGGCAAAGAGAAGCAGGGATGCAAAGATACCTTTGTGTTTCTCCCCACCTTTCTTTCCCTTTGCTCCAGGAGGGCAGGAGAGGGTTGCTGCTTTATCCCACTGAGGGAACACTCCCTGCCTGGGTCTCCAGGTAGCAGCTCTTTGGATTTTTCTCCCTTGCCTTCCAAGTCAGGCTGAGGTGTCTGGAGATGAACTCCCTTCTCCCTTGAGGATCTGCTCTTCCCATCTTGACCAAATTCCTGCTTTCTGATCACACCCAGGGACTGTGGTTTTTTGGCTTTGAGGAGGTGACCTCGTTTCCTTCTTGACAGAGCAGCAGGACAACTGCTCTGAACCCTCTCCCCTTGTCAGTCACCTAGGAATGAAACAGGAAGGAAGCAGATTGATCTCTCTGTCTGTCTGTCTGTCTGTCTGTCTGTCTCATACCCTCTGCAAACACCTGGCACTGTGTCTGCCCAGCATGGCCAGGGCTGCTTTTTGATGCCATTCTCTGGTTTTGATTCCTGGTCCTGCACAAGGACATCTGGGAGAGCTGGAAGTAGCTGCTGTGACTTGGCGTGGGAGGAGACTGCTTAAATATTACCTCACAGAGACAAGGTAAATTTAGAGCAGATAAGACCTGGATCCTTTTTTTTTTAACCCATTACTACCTGGTTGTTGTTGCTCCAATTCTGCTTTTTCTGCTCTCTTTCCAGGAGCTTTGGGATGTAATTCACTCCTCATTTATGCTTAGACTCATCTCATCTGTGATACCCCACCAGTTTCTACGTGGCCAGGAGAGAGCTCTTGCACCTAAGCACACATATATGTGCACACACACATCCCCTCCACTGCTGAAACCTGTGTCAGCATAAGAAATCCTGGAGGAAAAACTTCCCACCATGATGAATTCACAGCAAATACACAAAGCACCACAACCAGCTGGCCAGGTAATGTCATTCCCTGGACTCTGGCACTGTTGTCATCAAGGAATTGGCATTTTCCTTTAAAACACACACAAAAAAAAGCCACTTTCCTTAGAAGAAAGGACATTGAGGGTACCTGTAGTGGGAGGGAGGAGGTGGTGGAGCCTGGGAGCCTGCCCTGGCTCCTGAGCTGCTCTGCAGATTCTAAACACAAGTTTGGTTATTTCTAAAGTACATATTTATTTTTCATTGCTGCTCTCTTTTTGCTTTGAAATCCCTCCTTGTGCTCTCAATGGGGAGCAGCCCAGAGCTGGGGAAGATGGGTTAAGAATTCAGCAGGCTGGGAGCTGTTTGGATTTCAGAGAGTGCCTGGGAGAGAGCTTTGTACCCTGCCTTGCTGAACAACCCTCCTTCAGCTGCCCTCTGAGGTTGTCATCCTTTCTTCATCCTGATGTCACCTTCCAACCCTCCAGAGCCTTCAAGGAAAGGAGAAAAAGGGCAAGTGAGGCTTCTTTTATTTTTTTTTTTTAATCCCCTCAAGTCCTTCTGTTAAAAAAAACTTGATTTTAGTTGCTGTTCTTGGCTTTGTTCCTTCAGCTTTTCCCTTGGTGAAGCTGCTCAGAGGCAGCTCAGCATCCCCTCTCTGGGGTGTGGTGCCAGATCCTGCTCCTTCCACTGTGCACAGCCACCTCCCCAGCAAAGAATCATGGAATCACAGAATCATTCAGGCTGGAAAAGCCCCTTGGGATCATCCAGCCCAACCATCAACCTGCTCTGCAGAGCTCACCCCTAACCCATGGCCCTCAAACCCACCCTGAAACACCCCCAGGGCTGGGGATTAACCCCCTCCCTGGGCAGCCTGTGCCAGCCTCTGGCTGCTCTTCTCCCTCCTGCCCTGAAGCAGCTGAATCCATCCCTCTGCTGCTGTCACCAGTGCCCTGTGAGCAGAGCCCAGCCCCAGAGTGAGGAGGGCTCCCCTCAACCTCCTCTTCCTCACACTCAGCACTCCCAGCTCCTTCCATGGCTCATCATCAGATTCATTCTCCAGGTGGGTGGGCAGTGTGTGGGGAGGGGGTGGCCACCCCACTGCATGGCAAGGCCTCTGATGCCACCTTGGCACCTGCTGCAGAGCAGGCAGGTGGCAGAGGAGGGTCCCCTGACACTCGGGTCCCCTCTTGCTCCCTGGCAGGAGGCAGGCAGGGGAGGGCTCACGGGCTCTTCTCCGCACACAGCACCCCTGGCACCTCTCTGCCCCAAACTCCAGACCCATGGGGCTGTGAGTGCCACCCTTAGCTCATCCCTGCCATCCAGCACAGCCTGTGGAGCCCTTGGAATGCCACTTTTCTGCAGCAGCTCCTGGTGGTTTTGCTGACCTCAGCACGGCTGCAGCTTTGCCAAGTCCCTTTGACGTTTCTCATCCCCTTTCTGGCGGGGAGGAGGGTTCTGCTGGGTTCAGTGTGGCTGATGCTGCCCAGTGGATGGGCTCCCCTCTCGATGGGGGAATGCCTCCTCCAGCCAAAAAACAAGAGCAGGGAAAAATAAACCCAGCCCACCCCAAGAAGCCAGCCCCTGAGCTAACTGAAAGCAGGCCCGAAGGGAAGCTCTTTGCAGCCTCTCTCTGGCTGGCTCCTGCTCCCTGCTTGGGGGTGTGCCAGATTGCAGTGCCTCCCTGCTTTGGATCCCTGCTTTGGATTCCTGTTTATCCCCTGCACCATGATTGCCTGTAATTATAGATAATCTCCCCTTGTTTACTCTTCTTCCTCCAGGTCTGAAGGCGAGCTGGACGGCAGCTCTCTGCTCCAGCTGCCAGGGCCTGGGCTCCAAAGCTGCTTCTCAACATCATTTCTCTTTCTTTTTTTTTGCTTTTAAAGTAACAAAGCCATTTGATTTCCTCCCAGCCCTTCTCCTCTCCCCCTCCCCCTCGCTGGCACCCGGGTTACTTAGACAGAATGTGGAAACAATTTGCAGGAGAGTGAACGATGTAAGCTGGAGTGAGGGAAGAGAGACGAGTTTATTGTGCACACTTCCAGCCCCAGAAGTGAAATGCAGACTCTCTTTTCATCTGGGAGGAGGGAGAAGGGGGAGTGGATTGTTTTCCTTTCTTGCTGCTCCTCTCTTTCAACATCCTGCTGGAAGCTCTTCCCATCTTGCTGGAGTCGGGTCCAAACCAGAGCACCCAGCTCTGAGTGTTTTGGAGGAAGTTCAGGTTGGATCCCTCCCCTCATCCCAGCAGTGTCTGTGTGGAGTTAAACTCCTCAGATCCCTTCTGCTCCTGGATTTACATTCATGAGGAGCATGTGTTCCTGAGAGGTCCTCAGCCAGGCCCAGGGAGCTGCAGTGTAGGGAAGGATGCTGCTTTCTGCCTCGTTGGAGCTGTTCCACTTAGGCTGGGAGAGAAGATTCCTTGGGTGTGAAGGAGATGGGAAGCTTGTGCACTCTGCTTTCATCCCTTTTCCTCCCCTCCTCCTGGAGCATTACACGTGCAGGACATCCCAGCACCTCGTGAGCATCAGGAGTGTCCTTGGAAATCAAGCAGTTGGGTTTAGCAGCCACTGAAGAGCACAGGGTGGAAAGCCAGGGGACCTGAGCAGGTCTCCAGAGCTGGGCTCAGGTACCCCAGGGTCCCCAAAAAGGAGGACTCCAAATCCACAGATCTTTGGGGGCAGGGATGTTGGTGTTGCAGAGGCAAGGGAGTGTTCTCTGTGAGCCCTGACAAGCTCCTCCCTTCCTGGGAACTTCCAGCCTCCTTTCTCAACAGCCCTGGGATGTGGGCTGTGCAAGTTGTGCTGAGCTGGTTGGGCAGGGAGCTGCCAACTGGGACATGGGGTTCCTCCCCAGACTGGGCAAACTGGGAGCTGAGGCAGCACTAAACTGGTCTGGAGGCACAGAGGGACAGCAGAAGGAACCTGTCGTGGGCTGTTCCTGCCTGAGATCCTCTTCCCAGCACTTCAGGCTTCTCCTTGGTCTCTGTCCACACAGAGTGAACTTCCAGAGTGTGTGTTTGTGCCACAGCAGCTCTGCCAAGTGGAGCAGGGGGTGTGTCAGTGATGAGCACGTGGCACACACAGGCCATCCTCCTGCTCCTGCTGCTGCTGCTCCTGCTGCTCCTTTTTAGCCACTTCTTGGCCTCAGTTACAACTCCAAGTGGAAAATGGGGAAAGGCAAAACTTTTTCAGGGAGCTTGTGGAATCTCCTGCTCTGGAGCCTTTCCAACCCCTCCTGCATCTGTTCCTGTGTGGGCTGCCCTGGGTGCCCCTGCTCTGGACTCAGCGATCTCCTTCCAACCCCTGATGGTCAGTGATTCTTCTTCCAAGGCAGGTGCCAGCTCTGCAGGCTGGCAGCACTTACCCACTCAGGTCCCAGCTCAGGGAGTTAGCCTCTGCATCCTCCCCAGCTCCCACCAGCACATGGAGCTCCTGGGCCTGGCTGCCTCCCATCCCTCAGAGCCTGGTGGAGGCAGCAGCAGCCTGCCTGGGCACGTTGCTCTCTCAGCCTTGCCCAACTGGCAGCATCCTGGGCAGCTGGGAGAGCCCCACTCTGGTCCCACCCATGGGTCAGGCTGCTCTGGGTTTTGGGGTGCTTTGGGGGCAGATGGGTGTTTCCAATGGGTCTGACTCCCAAGGGTCCCCCCAGTGCAGCTCCATGGAGAGCTCTGGGCTGAACAGCTGATGGCTCTGTGCAGGTCTGGGCAAAGGAGAGTCTTGTAGCTTTAACATGCAGAGAGCAGAGGGATCAGTGTGATTTCAGTCATGGGAGTGCTGCTGCTTTTTCCCTGCTGGTTCTCCATGCCCCAAATCTCATGAAATTCCAGCAAAAACTCTCCTTGGAACAACTGTGCTGCTGAAACCATCGTTGGCTTTGTGGAATTTCTTCTTTCATCTTGTTCTCTCTTTTTTTCTTTTTGTTTTTAATTCTTTTCCAGGCTCTGGATGAGAACAGCTTTGTATTCTTCTCTTCACACTGCTCACTTCCCAACCTGAAATCCTCATCTGCTCTTTGCAGTTCCCAACACGACCAGGAGTGATCCCCTGAAAGGAGCCTTCCAACTGCAGGTGGAGAAAAGCACCAGAAGCAGATGGGCTGGTAAACAGCAGAGCTCTCCCAACAGAGGTCCTGGTGGGAGAAGAAAGGAGCAGACTGGTTAGTAAACACCCAGCAACTCCCATTCTCTGGGCTGAAAAGGTCATCATCTGGGGAGGGGAGAGGGGTAGGAACAGCAACTCTCATATTCTGGCAGCTATTCCCAACAGGAGCTGTTCGTGTTGGAACCTGTGGAAAATAGGAGAATATGGGGAAAAAAAGGGAGGTGTTTTCCAGCATCAGGGAGTTTGTGAGTGATGAAGACAAGCCCTTTTTGCACTAGTGCTGTCATCTTGGGTTCTAAAGAGGTGTCTGTCTGGTTTTCTGTCATTCTTCCCTCCCCTTGAGTTAATTCTCAACCTGTCAGTCAATCAGAGGTGTGAGTAACTGTGATAACAAAATTCCCACAAAATAGAATCAGAGAAGGGGGGGGGGGGGGGGGGAGCTCTGGAGATCACTGAGTCCAACCCTCTGCCAGAGCAGGGCACCCAGGGCAGGTCTCTCAGGAACAGATCCAGGTGGGGTTGGGAAGGAGCAGAGGTGGTGGCTGCCCCAGCCCTGGCACCACCCCAGGGGAGGTTGGGGGGCTCTGAGCACCCTGCTCTGGGTGCAGATGCTTAAAGGGGAGCTTTAAAGGTCTCTTCAACCCAAAGCATTCCATGATTGTGTGATACCTGAAGGGCCACAGATCCCTGACTATAAATTCCATGTTTTCTTGCCCTTTCCTTACCCTCTGTGTGACAGAGTCCAGGGGTGAAGCAGAGCAGCCCCAGTCAGAGGGCTGGGGACTCCTCCTTTTCTTTCAGCCTTGGCAGGACCCTGTTCCCTGCTCTTTCCAGCCACCCTCTGCTCAACAGTGAGCCCAGGGGGATCTGCTTGCTTAGCTTTAGAGCCAGGAAACATAGGAAGAGGGGAGGGAAAGAAAGAAACCAGGAGGCTCCCTGCCATCCATTACTGAACCCTGAGAGATTGCTACAAACCACATGATATCAGGTGTTAAAAAAAAAGAGAGGAAAGATGATAATCAGCAGCCCCAAACTCCCACAGCCCACTCAGCCTCCAGAAACCCTGGAGAGGCTTAAACAGAGATTTAATGTGAACCTGCTGGCAAAGAGCAGCCCCTCCACCTTGCTGTCCTCATTCCTGGCATGTGTTCTCTTTCCTTGGACAGGCAGGCTCCTGCAGATGCTGGGGAGAAAAGGGAGCTACTTCCAGGCTGGATTTCAGAGAGGTTTGTGCTTATCTAGGGTTAAAGAGTTTGGTCTTTCTGGTTTTTTTGGAGGAGGGAGGGTTGCTGAGTCCCTGAGTCTTAATGTAAAATTATTAGAATCTGGAACAGATTCCCCCCCAAAAAACCCATGTAGGGACTTTGCAATGCACAAAGCAGCTGGAATGTACCCACCACCAGTTATCCCAGTCCTGCAGAAAGCCTCTGAAATGGCTGTAATAAAGTACATATGTCTGGGGACTCAAAACACAAGGAAAAGGGAGGAGGAGGTAACACTTTCTCCAGTTCTTAGGGAGAAAATGCCAAGAAGCCATTATTTTGGGATTTTTTTTTTTCTTATTGGCCTCTCTCTTTTCTGCTGTAGGTGTCACATTCTCCTTGCAGCTTTCCAGAGCAGAGTTCCTCTTCCACTTGTTCCCTTTGCCTCCTGCTGAGTCAATCCCTTTCTTTCCCACTGTTATTTACACCCTAGGTGATCCCAGAATCTGGGCAGTCTTCCTCAGGAGCCTCCTCATCTTCTGAGCTCACTGCCAACTCCCCACTAAAGCTTTCATTCCTGGTCATAAAGAAGAAGAAGAGGCCCCAGAAGTCTGTGGTGACTTTATTCCTCATCCACTGGCTTTTCCAGAGCTCCTTCCTCCTGTGCTTTCCTCGTTCCCTTGCACTCCATCCCATCTTTTGCCTCCCTCCCTGGATTCATTCAGCATCTCACCCGAAGAGAAGGGGTATTAGTTGGATTCCCCATAGAGCAGAAATTGAATGGAGAGAAGTGCCTGCTTTCCCAGCTATAATTTATCTGATTAAATAAAAAAAAATTCCTCCCCAAAGTTCCCCCCCTCTCCCTCCTCTGGTCCTGTGCCCCCTCCAGCACAAACCTTGGCACTGGGAATAGTGTTTGAGCTCCTTTTCAAATGGCTGGAAGGGGGGTTTAGATGGGAAAACAACAGTCAAAGGATGGCTCTGGGGGGGATTTTTCCCCCCTCTGAGTGGAAATTTGTTGCATGGAGGAGGCAGAGAGAGTCAGGAATTCTCAATTCCCTGGGATTTCTGGGGCTAACAAATGCCCTGCACAGTTGCACGTGGCCTTGCACACGCTCCAGGCTGCTCCTGCTCTGCCTCTTCTCCTCTTCCATTGGGATTGTTACTCAGTTTGACTTCAGGGCTGATTCCAAAGCAGAGCAGAAATCTCCAAAGCCTGATTGTTACCTGCCTGGGTTTGATCCCATCAGCCCCACCCGAGGCCAAGGGAGAGGGTTGTAACTGGGGGAGGGAAAAGTCACCCTGCCACCCCTCTTCATCACAGCAGCTCCACCGAGGTGACCTGAACCCAGCTGTGTTTTCCCTGCTGGGAGAGAGGCAGATTTTCCATTTCATACTCCCCCTGTAGCTGGTGATTTATAGCAGCAGCCACCTCCTGAATGTCAAGGGCAGGATGGCTACCGAGAGCCTGAGGAAATCCTGTTGCTGGCTGAGCCACAGTCCCAGCACCCAGGGCTGCTGGCTCTAGGCCCCCCAACCCCTGCCAAGTCTGTGGGGGCAGTTCCTGGGCCAGTGGGTGAAACATGAACTGGGCCACTCTGAGCCAGAGCTTTTCTACCTCCAGCAACCTCAAGGCAGTCGCCGGGGCTCAGGTTTCCTTTGCTTTCTGACAGGAGTGCTGCTCAGATGAAACCTCTCTCTGCTCCTTCTGCAGGATTTACACTGCCACAACTCTTCATTTTTTCCAGATGTTTTACCTAATAAATCAAGGAGTCTCATCAGAGGATTCGAATCCAAAAGCTGTTACCATGACTTCAAAGGCACAGGCTGGGCTGGAAAGCAGCAGTGCAGACATTTTATACCACTCTGCAGTCACTGAGCAAGAAAATACACTCCAGTTCCAGGAGGGTTTTTTTTTTTCTTCCTGTGGATACCCAAACTCCACTGCAACTCAATAAAATGGTGCTGGCTTCCTTCAGCCAAAGCTTTGCTGAAGAGAACTGAGCTGGTTGGGTTGGCAGTGGCTGAGGATGGGGCTCTGCCAGCCCCCCTGCAGCATCAGGGGCTCAGGTCTGAGCTCCCTCTCACTCAGATCAATACATGGCTGGGTGTTTTCTCTCAGTGCCACTAGCTGAAGCTGCTCTCATGAGAAGGATTCAGACATCCCTTCATATTCTTCAGATGCTTTGAGGAGAAAAAAGATAAAAGGAGTTAAATGGTTGCAAAATGTGATTGTGATTATTCAGAGCAGTTTGTTCCTTGATCAAGAATGTAACTTTTTTCCTTTTTTTTTTTTTTTTTTATTTTAAATACAGTAAACCCTTGCTTTTTATGGTGTCTGCCTGGTGTCATTTTTCTTTGCTGTCACATTTCTAAAGATAAATGCTCTGGTGTTTTGAGAACCCATTATGTACGTGTTCCTAATTACTTGCCAGCACAACGTACTGCAGGAGGGGGGCCTGAAGAAAAGCAGCTGAAGAAGGAGATGTTCCTGTGGGTTGGTGAGCAGAAGACCTCAAGACTTCTCCCAGAGAGGCCCTGGCTGCCCAAGGTGCTGCCCATCAGCCATGCCCAGCTTCAGCTGAGCTCTGCAGCAGCTGCTGGAAGCAGTGCCAAGGTAAGAGGCTCTCTCTCTTCACAAGAACCCCACAGGTGGATGGTCCAGAGAAGGGATGTCCTGCTGCCTTCTGCTGGTAGGTACCTCCTGGCTTGGAATGGAAAATAACCCCATCTAAATAGGCAAAATAAATCAGTGGTCACCACGAGACACTTTGTTCCTGCCACAGACTTCCAGAGAAAAGAGAAATTGCTGCTTAAAATTGCTGCAGCCCAGCACCCCAAACTGTTGTGACTGCCTGGGATTGGTGACATGTAGAGTGATGCTTGTTGGCTCAGCAGAACAGAGTGGGAGCAGCACAGCTTGGCCACGGGGAGCGAAAAATAGGTAGCAGCATTTCTGAGCCTGCCTTGCTCCTTGCACACCCAGCTACACACAGCACAGGATCCTGCCCCAGCACTGAGTGCTGCCACTGTCACAGGGCTTTGCAGGGGGGTAGGAAGGATCTCCTGCAGGCAGGGGGGTGGGAAGGAGTGTGGCTCACAGCCCTGGGCACTGGGAACACAGGATTCCTTTCCCCAGCCAGCTGCTCAGAGGCTTGGCACTGAATGAGTAGGGGGTGAATGCAGCACTTCTGGATCTTCTCTCTCTTTCTTCTGCAGATCTCAGTTATGGTCTCACCTTTGTTATGAAGTCTGCTCGCTGGAGGGTTTCTGCACTTCTGCCAGACCCCCCCAAAAAAGGACATTTCCCAGCCCCCCTCCCCGTGAGTAGGATATTTGATTCTCCAAGGTGAAGCTCTCTGAAGGTGCCAGCTCCTTTTGGTGGGCACTGAGTGAGGTGGGCTCCATCCTGGCATGCCTGCCACACTCCATGGCAGGGACACCTCCCCCCATAGCAGGGTGCTCAGAGCCCCATCCAGCCTGGCCTGAGAGACTGCCAAGGATGGGGCTGCCCCCACCTCTCTGGGCACCCTGGGCCAGGCTCTCCCCACC
>JANHGL010017027.1:0-37647 GCA_024611195.1 Ceyx melanurus
TTTATTTATTTTTTTGCTAGGGAAATGCTGTGTTCTCATCAGTGTCCTCCCTGTGCCTGGCAGAGGGGCAGCCGTACCCTGAACCGAGCATGAGTTGCCACCCTGAAGCACAGCAGACATTCCCAAGGAGCCCATGGAGTCCCAGTGCTTCTGATCCTTGTGAGCAGAACTCTCATCCTCTGGGATTTGCATTAATCACCTGTCTAAAATCGAGTCATTCTGAGGGGTGAGACATTTCCTTCTTCCTCATGCACAGAGCTGCTCAGAACTGGGAAGGTTTTCCTTTGGCTTTTCCTTATGCTCTTATTACCTTGGCTCATGGACATTCAGAGAGAACAGTAATTCCAGGATCACAGGGTGGTTGCCACAGAACAGACGAGGACATCTTTTGTCTGCTGTCCTCTGTGACAGAAGGCAACTGGTGTTTTTATCTTACACTGTGATTATCCAACGTGTCCTCAATGGTGTAAAAAAAAAACCTAAAGTGAGCATTTATTTGAAATACTTTATAAATGCAGAAAAAAAACCCAAGCCCATAAATGCTGGAAAGGAAAATGTCATCTTACAAAGTCATCAACTTGCCTTATGTAACACTGCAGCACAGCCCCAGCTACTGATCAGCTGTGTCTTCAGCACTGTGGTCCTTTTACATGCTCATGAATATGCATCAACAAATACATAACATTCTTCTGTGCTTTGAAGCAGGAAGTTTGACTACACAAATGGATTATGCTTTAATTAAATGATTTTTCTGCATGCTTTTAGCTTTTAATTTCTAGAAAGGTTTTCTTATGTCTTATGTGTTTATTTGCATTGATGTATGCAGCTAAAACTAAAATCTGTAGGAGTTGAGAATGGTGGATATCCAAGTTCTGGCCCTTTATGAAGTCCTCCAGAGAGCTTTGTAAGCCTCCCCAGCCTTGACTGACTTAAAGAATTGCTCTTTTTTCAGCATTTTTGCCACTCATTTCATTTATGCCTTCCTGTCAAAGTTCACAGAAGCTTCATAGAGCCTCATTTCTTTTGAGCTGTTCCTACACAGTAATATAGCAGGCAGACAGCCCCAGCCTTCAAACCCTTAGAGCCCTTTTGACAGCACAGAAGTGAACACCACAAACAAATGGTTAGAGTTGAAGAGTAAGGAAGGTCAAGTAATAATAGTGTGAGCACATCCTGGTGACTGCCAGAGTCCCTGTGTAGTGTTCTAGTTGTCTAAACACACTTAGATGTTACTGTTCCATATAAGGTTGGCAGAAGCTAATTACTTTTTCCATCTGTTATGCATCGAGGTCAATGTAATGAAGTATCAGACACCAGTACAAGTTGTGGATTAAGAAACCAAAAGTTGGAGACAATGGTGAAGTGAAGGGGTTGATAAGTGCTTGTGTGTGATAAAAACATCAGTATAGAGCCAGGCACTTAGTTATAAATTCATGCAGCTGAGGAACAGAAGGGGAACCTGGCTGAACAAAGCAAGAGCAGCACAAAGGAGATGTGCAACTGAAGAAACAAGAGGGGTGATCATGAAGTCATCATCATTTTGATTTAACTCTGAGAGGAGCAGATACTGCAGTTGTAGTGGAACAAGAGAAGGACTTGAATGACAAGTTGTGACATGTGGTCAATGAATAGGGTTAGAGATGCCATGAAGGCAAACAGATCATGAGATGTAAATCATGCAGCTAAAACTGTGACTGTGTATGTGACTCACTAGGGAAGTGATGGGATCAGTGAGACTGACATTGAAGAACATTCTAGTCTTGATCAGCTCAGGTTATGAGCAAGCCACAGAGAGGCCAAAACAGGACTGAAGAGAGGGAAGGAGGTGAGGAGATGGGAGATAGACTTTTGAGTCCCTGAGTCAAAACCACATCACAAAGAAAAGAGGTTGTGTTATAGAAAAGAATCATGTTGGATAATATATGAAAAAGAAGGAAAGAAGAAAAACCACGAATATGGTTCAGACTGTGAACTAGCAGGGAAAAGTGAGCATCAGCTGGCATCTATCTTTTCTGCCAGCATGACCTAAGCATTCAGTCCTTCCTTTTCTTTAGAAAGGCAATTAGCATGAGAGAACAAAAAGAAAAATAGCTAAAAATATACAGTAAATCATGGAAAAAATGATATCTGCTAAATTTCACAGTGTACTGCTATTGCCATAGTAACCCTGGTTGCTGGATTGCTGCAAGCTGTTTCTTCACTACATTTTCCTGGAGGCTTTGCCAATTTTCAGTTTGGTTTCAACATGAAGTTTAATAAAGTGCAACTCTGAGAAATCACATTGCCACCTTCTATTTCTTTTTTTTTTTGCCTCCTCCCCCTTTTATTCCTCTTTCTAAATGATAAGCCTTTTAGGGAAGAGTTTTCAGAGGCATCTTTTGCCAAAGGTGCAAGTGGACCTAGAGCAGGATTTGCACAATCTGTAAGGTTTCTAGCTCTGGGTTTCCAGTTCAGTGAAATGTAATCCTCTGTTGGAAAACAAAGTATTAGTGAAGGCTGCTTTCTTTGCTTGTTTTTCTCATTCCAACTAACAGAAAAGTCCAGCTTGTCAGTGGTACAGCACCATGTATCACCAGGCAAGAAAGTAAAAAATAGCATGAGAGGCAGAGCATAAAGAGAGGCTTCACCTCTTTGTCCTTCACTGTTTTCCAAAACTAACAGCTTCCAACCATGGTAACATTCCCTAAGCTGTGAAGAGCAGGAACTATAAAGAAAGAAGGAGACAACCAATGGGTTTATTTGGTGGTAGTTTCTTTCTGAGACATTGCAGAGCTGCATTTCATATGTGCTTCAAGGTTCAGAGCTTTGTATTCTGCCTCCAGGCATGTCTGACTAGTCCTCATTTTGTTTTTCTTTTTCCTTTCCCCCGTGGAAATTTCAGAGAACTAGCATAGGTAATGTATAGTGCCACTACAGAAGAGGATCTGACTAAAGAAGATGGGAAAATCTAGTGAATTAATGTTCCTTGTTGCTGTTACCTGCACAATGAAGCAGGTGCGGTGTCACTCATGCAGGGCAGTGCTGTTGTCCTCTTCCATCCAGAAGAGGACACATGTCCAAAAGAATGGTGTCCTTCTGGCAGGTGTGTAGAGCCACAAGATAAATGGCATCCTCTAAATGTCATCCTTTGGCCAATGAGTCTTGAGACTGTGCCAGAGAGAACCAGAGTACATTGTATATTTTGCAGACCGATGATCACTGTGTCTGTCTGACATAGTTCATTAGAATGCAAAAACTTAATGTGGCTCATTTTTATTTTAAAAGAAGAAATAGGATGGTTTTGGACACTTAGAAGGATCACTAATGTACTCACGTGGGAGATCAAAACTGCTTAGGGGAGAAGTCTTTTGACAATCAGAATACCAGATTGTTGGAGACAAGGAAAAAAAAAACCTAGGTATAAAACCATGAAGTTACTGTTTGGCTTGATTCTTGAGCATCTCAAGCTGAAGGCTGACCAGTCAAAGAAACAACTTTATGAGTCATCAGATGTGGATAGAAACCTTAATGTGCCATCAGCTCACATAGAAATACAAAAAGGATGTACAAGGGCTATGCAATTTCTTTTGCTTTGAAAGAAAAAAATGCTATATTAAAAATAGAGGTGAAGGAAGTGCTCCTGGTACAAAGAGCTTCTGGAGTCCCAACTCTTAACCTCATTAAATATGACTCAGTCATATACATTACCCTGTGTAATACAAATTTAATTCTTGCTGCTACATCTTGCTACTTTCAAAGAGCCTGTTGTTAAATCATAAACTTCTGTGTTTCATCTATAAAATGGGTTAATAATTTGCTTTTGTCAGCACTCCCTCCTCCTGGTTGTTAAAGAGGAACTTGGTAAGTTCTCTGAAAGTGAAGAAGTATTTTCTCCTAAATAAACAAACACACAAACATGTATCAGAAATAAGTATCAGAAAAGACCTGGTAGAAATTAAACAGCATGCAATCAAATGGGAAGATTGGGAAGCTATAAAAAAAATATATATAGTGTCCCTTGGAAGATTCTCTGTACAAGTGAGGGAATTGGGTATCACCATACAAGTGCATACAGTAGACTGAGAGAATCTGTGGATGCTAGAGGTGTGGTTAGAGACTGACTGACCTCTTGGATAGGTTACAAAAATTCATAAAATGGTGGAAATGTTTAAAAAATATCTCAAAAGTTGTAAGCAAGAAGCATATTCAAATGTGAGCTCTTTACAGGTCAGTTATAGTGTAACTGATAAGCTGATGGTGAACTGATCAGCTGATGGACAACAGTGCCTATATAGATGCTGTTTCCTAGAATAAAGTATCAGAAACATCTTAACACAGTATTCTAAACTGAACTCAAGTTCCTAAGAGGTGAGGAACTGCATTCCATCCTTGGTAGTAACTCTAAACACGAGGTGTTACCACTGCTGGAAGCAGACACTGTCTGCAAAACATGCTGCTAACTTCAGACACTGCAGTTAGTTGGAAATCCTGAGCTGAAAAGTAAAATCACTGAACAGAATTTGTTCAGTTTTCACTCAAACCAGGACACCTTGCATTTAATTTTTTTTTTCTACTCTCCTGCACAGTAAGCATCCATTAATGCTGCAGGATGATGAGATGTCAGACAAAATTAAATCTCTTTACGTCCCTCCCAGGTTTACAGTAGGTGATGCAAGACTTCTCCAGGACCATCAGAAAGAGATCCTGGGGTGAAACTTCCAGTTGTGTCCATCTTTTAATAAAGAAACACATAAGGACATTGGAGAAACTTGTCAGATGCTAATATTTCAGTGTATTAGAAGTGGAAGGCTAAGATTCTCATAAGCCCTGATTGTGCCTTCTTCCTACCCTGTGCAGTCACAGGCATTTGTTGCAATCCCTTCCAAATATTGTCTCCCTCAATTAATATTTCTTGTCAAGCTATGTGGCCAGATGACACACAATGTGTTGTAAAAGAAAAAGGTTTCCCAGAGAATTATGGAGCCAATAGATTGTCAGTCCTCCTTTGTCTGTTAGAGCCAGAGTGATTTTGAGGGAGCAATCCTGTTAATGCAGATATTGCTCAATGTCATGGCTCTTCCCAAGTCACACACCGTGTGTGTAACAAGGAGGGTTTGACTCACTGGGTTTTAAATTGATTTTTCCAGTAGGGACTGGTTTGCAATTATATCAAGTTAGTCTTCAGACAAGCTCCAACAATGCTGCTTGAATTGCTACTAATTTGAAGCTGCTACAGAATTTACAAAGTTTATAGCAACTAAATTCTTGAAATGCTGATATTTTAAGAACAGTACACACAAAAAAAGAGCTTATAATTCCTACACTTTTATATAATACATATTAATCTGGAGAGGGCTTTGCAAGTTTGGATGTTAGAAAATCCTCGCATTGGATTTTTTTCCTTTAGAAACTCAACTACAGAATTTATTTACAGAATGTCAGGGGTTGGAAGGGACCTCGAATGTAACCAAAGGGCACCAAAGGCTCTCTACCTTCTGTCTTCAAGGCAGCTTGGTCAGTCTGAAAAGCTTCAAGCCACAAACACAATGTGAGACTGCTGCCAGCCTCCCCAGGATGTCTGCAGCCTTACAAACCCTTGATTGGGTTCTGCTGAGCTGCATCTCACATCAGGGCACCAGGGCGACTGATGTGCTGCATGACATGATGCTTGGAGGCTGGTTTATGACTCCAGAGTGTAATGAAGGGCAGCGTTGGAATGTGGGGACTCTTTTCTGTTTGGCAGAACTGTCAGCAAATCCACTTCGGGTGGTTTTCACATTTCTATCTCGCATTTCCTACACCAGGCAGTAGATGGCAGGATCCAATAAAATAATTTCACTGCAGTTTTCATAGAAGGAAATAAGTTGCTCAGACTTGTTAATTCTCATGTTTAATTTAAAATACTTTTGCAGCAGCCTTTTTACGTTTTTGGCCATTCTTAATGCATGTAATATTTCTCCTGTTGTAAGGTTTATTTCCTTTTAATGGGACATATTATTAAAAAATTTGTCTTTCAAAATTGTGTTGATATTTCAGATTTTTTTTACAAGCTCTGAGATTTACTAGACAAGTTTCATAAATTTCTTAAACTACACCTAAGGTTCTGGTTCTACGACCTGTGAAATATTTACTTCCATGTTATTTGCATTTTATTTCATCAGTCATACTACAAACAACAGAAATGTGCCCCAGGACCTTAAAATCAGAATTAGTCGTAGTGAGCATAAGTCCAAATATTCAGTTGCAAAGTATGAACCACCTCCTAAATTAACCTTCTCAAGAGAACATTTTGCTTTCCAAATATCAATCCAGTTTCCTAATGAGGCAGAATTTCCATAGGAGAAGAGAGTGAGGCTGCAGCCCTGGCCCAGCACTTACAGCCCCTATGTGACATGTGAAACTGCTGCCTGTCCTGTGTTGCTAGAGAAACTGAACTGTGTTACTTTAAGCTATGAAGTAACAGGCAGTTAATTGTGCAAATGTGGAACTAGGCAAAGATTAAAATGAGTGTTACTTGAGCTGAATCTGGAAGCCCTTTGATGCCATTATTTCCAGCTATCACTGTTATCAATTATTTCAGGTATGACTCATACAAACATCAGGCTGAAAGGAAGAGCTCCAACTACCCCTTCTTTCTGTGAATAAACAAAAGTTCCCATCAAAGTGGATTACCTGGGAATTGACTGTTACTGCAGACTGCCCAATGCAAGCTGAACTGATAAATCTGTTTTAACGGGAATGCAGAGTTCAAAAGAAACATTTTCCTCCTTTAAGTAGAAATTTTTCAAACATGCTTTCTGTTAAACATACTTGTACCCTTGTAGATTAGCAAACCCTCTCTGTCAGCCCTCCTGGGCTTCTGTTGGCAGGGCCCTGGATGTGGCCTTTACCCTCACAAGGGCTTTGGCTGCCTGTGCCCAAGGATTCTCCCTAATCCTCCTTTTCTTGTTAATGAACTTATAGAAAGTTCATTTATTACCCATAACAGCTTTAGCTGTGTTGATCTCTCTCTATGCTTTGACTCTCCTAATTTTCTCCTTGCATAGCTTCATTACACCTTTATAGTCTTCATGAGAGACCTTCCCCCTCTTCCAAAGGTTATAGTCTCCTTTTGTTCTGGAGGTCCAGCCAAAGGTTCCTATTCAGCCAGGCTGGTCTCTTTCTCCACTCGTTTTTTGGCACACAGGGTCAGCTGCTTCTGTGCCTTTCAGACTCTCTCTTGAAGTATGTCCAGCCTTCCTGGGCTCCCATATCCTTCAGGGCAGCCTCCCAAGGGTCTTTGCCAATCAGTCTCCTGAACAGGTCACAGGTTGCCCTCCAGAAGTCTGAGCTGGCAGTTTTACTAACTCCTCTCCTTGTTTCTTCAAGGTTTGAGAACTCAATCATCTCATGGTCACTGTGTCCTGGATGGCCTCCAACCCTTACAAACTCCATAAGTTTTCCCTGTTCACAAGAAGCAGGTCCAAGAGGGCATCTTTGCTCGTTGGCTCACTTACCAGCTGTGTGAGGGAGTTATCCTCCACCCATTCCAGCAACATTTTGGATTATTCCCTATCTGGTGTTGTATTCTCAGCATATCTGGGAATTTAAAGGCCCTCACAAGAACAATGGCAAAAGACTCTGAGATTTCTCCCAACTGCTTATAGAAAGCTTCATCCTCCTCACTGCTTTGGCTGGGAGGTCTATAGCAGACTCCCACAGCAATATCAGCTTTATTGGTACTTAACCTAATCCAAACACTCTCAACCATCACTATACTTGATTTCCAAGCTCTCGCAGCATTCTCTAATATATAGGGCCAGTACACTGCCTCTTCTTCCCTGTCCTTCCCTCCTGAAGATCTTGTAGACATTGATTGTGGCACTCCAGTCATATGAGGCATCCCACCACATTTCTGTGATAGCCACTAAGTCACAGCTTTCCTGGTTTATCATGGCTTCAAGCTTCCCGTTTGTTGCTCATACTGCATGCATTGTTACAGATGCACTTCAGATGAGCTAATGATTCCAATACCTTCTTGTGAGTGTGGGCCCTGTTTCCTGTCACATTTAGGGTCAGGGCAGCCCAGACAGATAACAGACACTCTCTTTTAACCCTCGAAAGGGGAAGAGAAAAGGAATAAGGGAGAGAGTCTTAGTAATTTGAAAAAGGAAACTAGAACACTTCAATGAAAAATTAATAATAATGAAATCTATACAAATATGTACAAAACCAGTACCAAACCCAACGCCCTGATGGTAATTCCATCACCCTCACTGATTCTGTGGAGTTGGCACAGGGAGAGTCCCAGACTGGGCCCCGCAGCAGCCAGGAACTGTGTTCAGGAGCTGGATTCTGGCACCGGGTTCAGGGACACACCGATCAGGATTGAAGGCAATATAGACAAAGTCCTCCTTGGTACTCTGAGGCGGAGAACAATACACAAGTTCTAGCAGTGGCCTTGGTCTGCATTCCATCCTTGGTAGTAACTCTAAACACGGGGTGTTATCACTGCTAGAAGCAGACACTGTCTGCAAAACATGCTGCTAACTTGAGAAAGTGCAGTTAGTTAGAAACCCTGAGCTGAAAAGTAAAATCACTGAACAAAATTTGTTCTGTTCTCACTCAAACCAGTACATTTCCTACCAGACCCATCTGAAGTGCTTCCATGATTTCTAAACATCTATTCCTTCTCTCATAGGAAATGGCAGAGTGAGAGTCCTCACTAGTCCACCATCCTTCAAGCCCTGGCATGCTTCCCTTGGCCTTATTCCTATCAGGCCCAGTTATCTCCCCCCTTCATATCTAGTGTAAAGCCCTGTCAATGAGCCGTGCTAACTCCTGCCGCAAAATCCTTTTCACCCTCTGAGACAGGGGCATCCCTCCTGCCAACAGCAGCCCAGGTGTCTCATATAGCAGCCCATGAACAAAAAACCCAAAACCCTACTAGTAACACCAGTCCTGAATTAGCCTGTTGTCTTTTCCCATTGGTTCCTTCATTCACTATTGGCACTGAAGGGATAGAGGAGAACACAACTTGTGTTCCTGATCCCAAGGCTCTAAAATATTTTTAATTGATTTTGGGCTCCTACCTACTTCATCACTACTCACCTGAAACACTAAAAGGGGGTAATAATCAGAGGGCTTTACTATGGCAGGCAGTTTGTCCAACACATCCCTAACCCGTGCGCAGGGGCCTGTTTCCATTCTCCCCTTCTCTGAGGTCCCCTCCTACTTCCTGGTGACAAGAAGGGAGGGGATCCTCTGATTTATGTGAGGTCTCAACCTGTTTTCTTTCTCTCAGGGAGTGGGTCCTCCACCTGTTAATCTCCCTCTCACATTCCCTGATACTTCTCAACCTCTTCAGTTCATCCTTCAGCTCAACCACCTGGCCTAGCAGATCAGCCCCCTGACTGAGCAGATCATTCCTCTGGTCACACCTGACACAGGGGTTGTCTCCACCTCCCTTTCATTGCCAGTGCCAGGCACTCTCAGCAGCCAGAGGCCTGAACGCCAACATGTCTGCATGGGGCCTCTGGGTGCCCACAGCTTTTCTAGCAGTGATGTAGCTTTTTTTTCTCCCAAAAGAGCTTTCCCAGTGCAGTCTTACCTGCCCTGAAGCTGGTCACTGCAGAAAAAAACTTCAATCTCTAAAGCTTGTCCCTCAAAATTAAGCAAATATATGTGGATTACCTCACAGAATGTTCAAACATGGGAACTGTCTCCCCAGAACTCTCACAATTCCTCACACTGGCCCTGTTGCAACAGTAAATGTTAAATTGGGGCCATCATGATATGGGCACCTGCAAGTGTGGGACACCAAGAGGTGTCAAAACTCCAACTAGGCAGTTCATTTTGGCCTGACCAGATGGATGTTACCTATTTTCAGACTGGCTGCCAGTCACCTGATTCCTTCTAATAGCTACAGGCTAGATATGATTATCTTATTTTTATTGGTTTGATGCATCTGTATAAAGCAGCCAGATATTACAAAACTTCCTGAGCTAAATGAAGTGGTCTTGTGGTATGACTGTGTGTGAGTCAAGTAAAATTTTCCACAGATAGGCTTTCATGCTACAGATCCTCCCCAAAACCCTTACATACATATTTAATTTTCTTCCTTTGGCACTCTGTGAAATACCATCTACACCATCATTTCTTCTTTCATGATTTTCTCAAAATGACAGTTTGCCTAGAACAGGATGTGTGTTTAAAAGCCTTTTTCAAAACACTCAGCTTCCTGAAGCCTGAGTGAAAGTGGGGGAAACTTTTGTAATGAGGCCTGAAGGCAGCCTTGGAGCTGCACTGACCAAACCATCCTGTTTTTAACAGAACTTACTTCCTCAATATTTCTGTGACTTCTCTTTCCACCCTGAACATTCTTCATCTCTACTCAAGCGCTCTCTCCCCGTGTTTCCATCTTGATCGACCTACATAGTTCCAACAATTTCAATTGCAAACCAGTAGTTACTTCTTTGGCCAGAATAGCTACAATTTTATACTGAACAGCCTAGCAGAACAGCTTTGTGTCAGACTGGAAGCATTTCTAACCTTACATCATGAGATCTACTGGGAAACCTGGAAAATTCAGAAAGACATTATTCTGGGGGTCCATGAGTCATTAGGTATGTCTCAGATGGTGTCAACTTCGGGGAAAAAACTAGAAGCAAGCAGAGTTATGTCCAATGTATTTGTATGATTGGTTAGAATAATAGAATGTTTAGGGCTGAAAGGGACCTCCAAAGGTCATCTAGTGCAGCCCCCCTGCAGTGAGCAGGGACACCCTCAACTAGACAAGGCTGCTCAGAGCCTTGTCCAACCTCATTCTGATTCCTCAGATTCCTGACTGTAGGAAAAACCCAACAGCCTACTCTTCAAATTCCTGAGATTCTGAGAACAGGCTGTAGGAACAGCAGTGAAAATGCTTACTATATGAAAAAATGAAACTGCATAACTATATGAAAAGCTATAAAAAGGGCCAATGGTTTGTGTTTGTCTTTTCACACCCCTGCCAAAAATAATTTTTCACTCCAGGGATGTTACTGAAAAAAGTTGACTATGTATGTTAAGTCCCTACAGCTACTGCTGGGAGTAACAGGCAGAGTAGGAAAGACTGAGTTTAACATAGTCAGTTGATGCTTTGCCTGTTACTCCTACAGAAATTTAAGGAATTTTGTGGTGGGATGCATGCATCATCCTATCACCCTTTCACAACATTGTGTGACTGACCAAGAACTTGTTCCAAGTAGGTTTTATGGTATTAACCTTCCAGTTATACTGAACACTGTTATAACTTACATTAATTTTCCAGATGTCAAATACCATGTTAATAAATTACTATTCTACTGCCCACAAGTAAGTACTTGTGAATTTTTACAGCAGATTCAGTTTCTTATTTACTTTAAAGAATATCTAACTGAAGAATTATTTTCTGCTGCTTCAGAATTCCTCCAAAAGAAAAAGGGTTAGGAATTACCAGATGAGTCAACAGTGAAAATCAAGGAAGTTCATGCCTGGTTAACATGATACAGTTGAAGAGTTATATGTATTGAAGACTTCAGCCACTAGCAGTTTCTTTTAATGAAGGACACTGATATCTGACTGTATAAAGGATTGGTCCCAGGCAGATTTTGTAGAGGTAGTATATGTATTTTTAGGTGTCTTGCCATATATCACTGAGCTGTGCCTTGTACTTCAAGAGCTGGAATTTGACATTGCAATTGTACAGGTGTTAGTAAATCATTGCGTGTCATCTCCAGAGAGAAGTAAAGGTGACAGCCATCACGAGATGGGGCACAGCCAACCTCAACACTATATATAGTGAATGCAAATGCATTGAAACATGATTAAGTGGTTCAGGGGGTATTTTTCATTACTCTCCTTTACAAAGAATGATAAAGCTATAGGGGAAATGTCATGAGATGTTCAAATCTAGAATATTAGCAATTAGAGCAGGGCACCTCTGTATCCTGAACAACTAAGTGTCATGGCTTAGGGTCAGGGAGGCCCCTTAGACGAGTAACAGAGGCTCTCAGTTAACCACTCTCCCCTCCCAAAAAGAAAGTGAATAAGGGGGAGAGACTTTGTGATTAGAAAAGGAAAATAGAACAGCTTTAATTAAAATGAAAATAATAATCAAAATGGAATCTATCTATCTTCAGAAAGTCCAGTTATTTAGAACTCAGATGAGAAGTAAAATCACTGAACAGAATTAGTTCTGTTCTCACTCAAACCAGGACACAAAGCTGTTTGGAGCATCCTGAGTCTGCCTAGAAGGATACCAGTATAAGATGACACTGAGATGTCTTCCCCAGACAGCTAGGACTGGCTGGGGAAGACATTCCCCTTCGAAATGAAGGTCATTGCTCAGAGCCTGAAAATGGAATTCCCAACTCATGGGAAACACCTACATAGTTAAAACAGCCCCTAGCAATAAATCTCAAATAGTGATAGAGAGTTGCTATTGTGTGGTTTTTTTTGTGGAACAGAAATCTCTGAAAAGCCTCCACACACAAACACTGAAACATTTTGGTGTGTCTCAGCCTGACAGTGAAATGCATCATTTTGGAGATGAACTCATATTTCCTTGGTGAAATACAGGGCAAGGACCCTCTTCTGCAGATACCACCTTCCTCCTCTCATGATCTGCTCTGCGCAGAACCCTCTGGCAGCCAAACCAGGGAAGCTGGCCCACTGGGGAACATGTGCCACAAGTGCCAGCTCAGACACAGAAGAGACCTGATGGAGAATGTTCTCACTGTAACAATGCAATCCAGGACACGCTGGTGAGAGGTGCTGTTCTCAAGAAGATCACAGCAAGTAACTGAAGTTCAGCCCCTGCCATGAGCCCATCCGAGACCAAGCCATCTTTATGGCACTGCCTCAAAGAGCACCCTTCGTAACACTCTCAACGCTCCAAATTCATTGAGCCTATAGAGTGCTGTCTCCATGTCTCACTTGGCAGAGCCATTCACAATGCACTGCCAACCCAAAGTGCCTTTTTGCCTCTCTTGTCACCACTGGCCGTGCCTGGTGTGCCCAGCCCTCCATACTCGCCACGGCTGCCCCGCCGCAGGCCTGGGCTGGGGTGGGCACAGGGGGTCCCTCTTGGACGGTGTGAGGGAAGGTAGAGGACGGAGCGATGAAGCAGCGAGAGGGGGTCACAAGACGAGAGGACAGAGAGGGAGGGACGTGTTCCCTGGACCAAAGGGGCCATTGACTCCCAGCTGCCCCTTCCCGCCCTGCTCCGCTGGGAATTCCTCTGTGTCTCTGGGCACAGTCCGCTGAGCGCCTGGCAGGACCCGGCTGGAGTGGGTCTGGATCCCTGCCGAAAGGGTGAGACCACAGTCTGGTTTGTGTGGAGGTCCAGCAAAGAGTGGGTGCCCTAAGTGCCTCAGGGCTGCTGGAAGGGCAGGCGGCACCTCCTGGGCCCGCGAAGCAAGCCCCTGCCCCCCAGAGTTTCCCCCGGGGCTGAAATCTCCTTTCTCCTAGCCACAGAGGGTTTTTGATCTCCATCTGCTTGGTGCGGCAGGCACCCTTCCCAGCTGTGAGGAAAACAGCTGTATCTTGTCTGTTTTGAGAGGTGCTACCAAAGCGTGCTGTCATAATCTGTGCCAAGAAGGAAAGACTGACTGGTCAAGAGTGGGTAGGTATTTGGAAATGGACTTGGTTAAGCTATGGCAAATCTTTAAATAAAACCAGGGCCAGCAAGAGAGTGGTTCCAGCTAATGTGAGATTAGGAGAGGTAACTGCTTCTTACTAAATGAGTTTCTGTAAAAAAGTAATTGTTGTCTGTTTTCTGCTGCTCTCCTACAGAGAGGAAAACATGGCAATGTTATGGTACAAAGAACTATTTCTAGACCTAGTGGAACATTTGATTGCAAGCTTTGTGCATCCTATTGGCATAGACAAAGAAAAATATGCTTCTTGGCAAAAAAACATGCAGTTGATGATTTACAATCCAGATTCAGCCTCTCAGCACAGTTCACTCAGCTTGCCACCTCAGCCCTAACATTTTCTTCCTGAGGACCCCTTGGGTATGTTCATGTGCCCACCTGATGTTACAGAGATGTGTACTCACTTGGCAAAACCACTTAAAGACATGGACGAGTGTTGAAATGGGTATGTCTGGACTGAGGTCAGTGTGCTGGAGATGTTTGTGCTGTGGGAAGAATGGCTCTCAGCCAACATTAGGAGAGCTTTATATTGTTTTCCACTGGTACAGAGTAGTAATCTCACTCTATCTCTTTTAGGAAAAAGACCTGGTACAGTTAAGGTCTCTTGTATCTGGTTGTGTAGTGTGGGTCTACATTTGTCTTGTTTTCAATTAGGGCAAAAGCTGCCTCTGAGATATAGATCCTACTCTGTATGGCAGAGACTTTTAATCACATTTGAAGAGCTGGAACCAGCATAATGGAATGTCTAACTGAAAAGGATCTGTGTACCTGTTCTGCTTTTTGCATTTAGGGATGTATGATTGCTTGCCTAGTTGGTGTGAAGAGACCCCACCACACTCAGCTGAAGTAAGAGACAAGCTCACAGTTACCTGGACATGCTCACCTGGCACTAGGAGGGGGAGCTTCCATCTACTTTCTGTTAGGTGAGTGCAGCAACTGGAGTATGATAATTGTTATTTGCCTGACTGATTCTCATCTTTGTGTGTCAGCAACCTGTCTTTTACTCATTGTGACAGACATGAAGCTCAATCATTATTTCTATGACTTTTATCAATGCAGTCATTGACCTTTCTGATACTTGCCTGTTACACTATTAGGGTATCCAAACATCTGTGCTAGAAAATAATATGTTAAGCAAGTCAGAGATCAGATGGACTGACACATATTGCTTGAGAAGTCTGTGCTGATGGAGTTTTCCAGGTGTGTATCTGTCATTCTGGCTTCCCATCAGAGTATTTGTAGTAGCATTTGTATTATATTCCTTCCTATCAGCCCCTTTTCTGTCTTTTTCAAGGCAAAGGGCTCAGAAGATACTAAAGCTACCCAGTATAGAAGATATGAAAGGGTAGAAATGCTAGCCAAATAGTTGTAGAAAAAAAAAAAAAAATATTTTATTGAAAATCCCCATCAAAATAATACTCCTTGTCCTTGCCTTTAAGGCTGTAAACAACTTGGCCCACAAAACTTTCTGCCCACAGATCCACATGCTGCTTTTGTCAATCTTATCTCTCAACTGCTCCTTTTGTGTCTCACCCACACAGGACTTCATGTTGGGATTCCTCCCCACCCTGGGGATTCCAACATCTGTGATAGATATGTATGTATATTACATATTTTGTGCTTTATACATTAATGTATTTATATATATATATATATAATACATTAATGTATATATATATATAAAATGTGATCTCTCAATTTTTTCTTAAAACTGATGTCTTTCCCTGAAGGCAAAGACTCCCCTACTCCCTTCACTTCCTTTGTGATACAGGAATTTATCCCTGAACAAGAACTTGTCATGTGTGCATTGTAGTTCTGGAGAAAAGATTGCATTTATTTTTTTCATGAACTGTCATGTATGCTTAAACTGACATGTATATGATAAGACATAATAGCAGATGCAAGTTAGTTGCCCACAGTCCCTGAACTTGGAAAGACAACTAGCAGTAGCTTGAAGCTAAAAAACAAACTGCTTAGCCTACCTGTCAGGGAAAGCCCTTAACAGATGTTTCAATACTATGTATAATATTCCAGCAGTATAGAGGACATGCTGGCAAGTGTTCCAGAAGGAAATTGTAGAATCTGTGCAAGAATCTGTGGGGTGCTTTTCCAAGTGACTGGCTGATGATGCTGATCCTGATGGGGCATACTGGCAGGGAGACTACCTACTGAGAGGCTAATCTGTATGATACCAGCATTTCCCCACAGACACCTCTGCTAAGAAATGGAAAGAACTGCTGACTGCTCATTAAGGTCTTTCCTGTTGTGTGGAAGCAAAGTGGTCTGGGGTTTCCCACTGCAAGAACATTAGGTTATACAGCTGCACCTCAAAAATTTCACCTGATGCCAACTAAAAGTAATGCACAAACTGACCGAGGGATTATTATAATAAAAATAGTGCAAATAAAGATATAATATTATTATAATAAATATAAATTGTGAACATTTGGAGCCGAGCCTCTTTGGTGCCCTCAAAATTGTTGGTAGACTCTTAAAATGATGGCTTTGCTTTGATCCCTTTAATTGACATTTCTGTCCTGCCATCATGCCTTACTACAGTTTCAAAAGGATATACATATGCCTCTACACTTTTTGTTTTACTGTCATTTTTCCATGAAAAATAATGCTAGAGTTGCAAAGCTGAGCATCTGGAATTAGAAAACATAAGATTAAATCAATACATTCTTTTTTTTTTTTTCCCAGAATATAAGTCTCCTTCTGCTGTCCCTATGTCCCTTACTCTCAAGATCTCTGGCTTTTAAATTATGCATGAAATATGCTCTGACACTGTGGAGAAAGCTGTGCATCCCCATGGAAAAACTGTGTGCAGGTCTCCTGAAAATTTCTAATTTTTTATAGGGTAGAGAAAGTTGAATGAATGGAAGATGCTAATGTGAGAAAGTACACCATGGAAGTTTTGTCTTTCTTTTGAGAGAAGGTAGAGGGAGTTCTGGGACAGGTGAAATGTAGCAGCCCATTCCAATGCCTAACCACCTTCTCTGTAAAGAAGACATATTTGACAGCAGCCAAGCTGCTGAACTTCATGCATGGTTGGTTCTCTTGCATGTGCCAAAAAGGACAATAGACAGTTCTTAAGAGTACTAAGCAGTGTTATTTTATGATTAAAAAGCAGACCCAGGCAATGGAAAGAAAGGAATCACAACCCACCTGATCAGAACCATCAGGTGTAGCAGTTTCTGCAAGGCTAGTCAGAAGACACTGAAATTTTACTTCTTCCTGGAGGTTTCCACTATCTCTTAATGCATACATTTCTCTCCAGCAGAGTGGTGAAGCTGAGCTTCAGTTTGAAGCTCCCACAGTTTGGAAAGCTGATAGCTTAGGAGCAAATAGTAATGTCCTTATTTCATGGTGGTGCAGAGTAGAAAGCAGTCTGTCCAAGGGTGTTTGGCTTGTAGTACTGTTTTGAAAGTAGTAAAGGAAACAAATAAGCAGGTTCTTAGAAGAACATTTGTTTTCTTTTTGTCTTTTTCCTTCAGCTAATCAGCAGTTGCCTGGAAGGCTCTGTTCTTCAGTGACATTTCTGTAGCTAAACAAACATCTCTGGAGGGGCTGCCTTTGGGCAAAGCCTAAACACTGAGTCATGAAGTTTCTTTGTGCACCTCATAGATAACACTTGCTTGCTGGTATTTGAAACGTTGGACTGAGGGGTGGTGGGTGCAGTGAGGCATTGCAGAGTGGCATGAAGTCTGTCCATCCAAAAACTGCAACAGCTGCATTCATCATTCCATTTGCCTACTAATTTCTGACCCTGAGGCAAAGGGGAGGTGTTTCAGCTATGGAGTCAGGATGCTCCTGTGTAGTGGGTTTGCTTATTTATTCAGAAAGCTTGGACTTCTGTGGCTCAAGAGCTGTGGTTATGCAGTCAATTCAAGCTAGCACAGGCCTATGCTTGCCTTGGAGAGCAGTGGTTCTCCCATGTTCTTTGCTTCAGGAATTGTTCCTCTCTCTGCCTCAATAAGGTGCTAGCACTTGTTTGGCCACATAAACTAAATCAAGAAGGTCTGTTCCCTCTCCACCCTCTCCCACTCTCCCCTCTCTTTTCTCTTCTGTCTCCTTTCCCTCTTCCCTTGTTTTGCCTTGCCATGACTTTCATTGTCCTTTTCCTGCCCGACCAGGTACCTGACCTAGCTCACCATGTACCTGAACAGGCTCTTGTCCCAAGAAAAGAACATACTGCCAGTAGGTGTTTAGAGACATGGAGATGGGCAGCACATCTTCCAGCCCCGGACATCCTGTGATCCCATTCAGCACTGGTGTGAGGATGCTGTGCAACACACATATGGGTTTAGCCCTGATTGTTGTCAAACTGCAAAGGCAAGGTTGAAAGCAGGGTCCCTAGCTCAGCTGGGATTGTGGTGGTGTGAGGGGGAACAGAGATTTTAAAATTTAGTAATTCAGTGGATCCAATGTGTACTGACAGGCTTCACATTCCCAGCTCGAACAAGGCAATGACCAAGGCATGTGTTGCACAGGAAAACATTCCATAGTGCCTAGAAGAATGGGCTGGAGCCTAATTGTATCTTCAAAGGATGACCCTGAGGATCTTAACTTTCCTTGTTATTGCTTCAGCATTGTTTGTTAAATCTTCAGTGCAGTGTGGGTAGGTGTGTGTATCTTGACAAGGGAGTAACCAAGGGCTGAGGAGGGGGCTGCCACAGCAGTCAGTAAGGAAAGCACGTAGAAATCAAATACTTAGCTTTGTGTCTTATTTTTTTCTCAGGTAGCAGACAGCAGCATATTTTTTTTCCCTCAGAACTATCATTGCTACAAGAACTGTAGTGACAGAGGGAAGTCTAACACTTGAGGTACTAATCCCCAAATATTTAAGTGGATTTTAAAAAAAGGAATATATCTAACCTATCTCATTTCCTCCTTTTCCTCAGTCATAACATTTATACTCTGTAATTGGAAACAAAAAATTGAAATTCTGCATAATGCTCAAGCAACTAATTGACCCGACACTCTGGACTTCCCACGTGCTTTGTCAATCTGTGCTTTTGAATAATTTAGCAAAAGAATGGTAATAAACCATAAAATATTAATCAGGCTTTCTAGAGAACATAAGTTGTAGGGCTTTATTTAAGTTACAAGTGTGTTAATTTCTCAGACAATCAGTGTAACTCTGTCAACACAGGCGAGTCTGGTTTGTGAGTCTGCCATCTTTCACCTCAGGGAGGCTTTTTGTTGGTGTTGTACAGCTGTGTTACAGCATTCCAGCAGGAATGGTGCCCCTGCTCCACTGGGATGCAGCCTGCTGTGTGTGAGTATAAAGTGTTGATTTTAATCGTGTAAATATAAGAACACAGACCATGACCATAGCTGCTCAGAGCAGTAGTCCACAGAGGTCAATATCCTGACTTCAGCTGGGGTCACAAATAAGTGCTACATGGGCCAAAGGCAAGGCCAGTGAGCTTGGAGGCAGTAAGTAACTGAGCAACAGAAATGGTTTACAGCAATCAACCTGAAAGATTCTGTTTAGAGAACAGTGTTTGGCAGAGGAGCAGGGCATCTTTTCATGTCCTTAAGAAACAAGAAAAACTATTTGAATTGTGATTCCAAATTAATGGATCAATGCAGACCTGTACAACTGGTCATCTACTGGAACATCCCTCTTTAATTCTTGAATGCATGTACAGTTACCATATGATAGAGAGTAGTCAGCTTCTGGGCTTTGAAATAGAGACTGGAGGATGGTGTTTTCTGAGAAATCAGTGAATATTGAGTGTTGGAACAAAGTGCCTTGTAATCTTGGAGCAGCCTGGTTTTGTCCAAAAGTATTAAAGATACTTCATAATTTTATTTTTTTTTTTGTTTGAATTCCCAAGAACAACTCCTGTGAGAGAAACGCTTATATGTTTTTAGTTAAAAGAAAATGCTATCAAAATTAAGTCTGACCAACCTTTTGTCTTCCTTTTTTCATGTGAAATTTTGGGAAGGATGCCTGTTTATTCTCTTTCCCAGCAAATAATGGATCTTATGGGTGGCAGGCATCATAACCTTAAAAGTTACTACTCTGTTTAGGAGGGTGAGTCAACAATCCTGACTAGACATCTCCTAGGACTCTTAATATTTGAATAACACTGAAGAATGTTGGAAGTAGTTCTGCATTTATTTAATTGGCTTGTTATCCATGCCCTTTACATGTATTCACTTGCACTTTTTTGGCTAGCCAGATATATTTCTGTGTCCCATTCCTTGCCCATTTTCTCTCAGACCCTCTGGGGGCAGAGCTACAGTAAGAACACTAAACTGATTCTGAGCTTAAATCTCATAACCAAGAAGAATTTTCTCTTTACACATGCAGCCTGAAAGCTCAGCTTCTCTATTGGCATGTGCATGGGGACATCAGAAACAGTGGTGAGACTTGGAAGTCCCAGTGTTCTGTGTATGATATCCCATTCTAGGCTGCCTAATGGTAACTGAAACCATCATGATCTGATCTCGTATCAGCTGCCATGAAGAGATGCAGAAGGCTCTGGCTGAAGTTAGGTAAGACAGTAATGAAGATATGGAGAAGTGCTCAGATGGAAAAGCTCTTCCCCAGTAACAATCACTCCCTTAAATGCAAGCCTCAGGGTCCTCTTAGCCTGTACTGCACAATCAATATCTGTGGAGGTGAAAAATGTTAATTATCATCTCCAGCTGACAAGGAAATGATGCTGGATCCTATTAATGTAAAGGTGGCCAGTGTGACTGATAGAGTTCTAAGATGCAGACTGGGATAATTGTGTTAATATATAGGAGTAATTTGTCATGGAATTAGGTGAAAAGGCCACAAATCTTTGACTATGCAAAAATTTGCAAGAGAGGGAGGCTGATTAACTGTACTATATATCCATTACAATTGGGATAGAAAGTCACTATGATGGAAGAACCATCTTAGAGGGAGATTAATGATGGAGCCTCTGAAGGATCAGTTCTGGAACAAATCCAATTTATGGTCTTCCTTCTTGTATTGGCATGAAATGAAAATGATGCTGATGAAATTACTGATGGCCCAAAGCAGGGAGAAATCATCCGATGACAAACTGGTCTATGGTACAGGAAGAACCAAATGACCTTAGAGGATCTGAATCTGAGAAATAGGTAGAATTTTAATATTTCAGAGGATTATGATCATGTGTAGCATTAACTAGAAATTCTGGGACTTGCTCAGAACTTGCTAAGAAACACAAAAGCCAGGAAATAAAAGGTGGAAGGAGAAGGGATTAATAAGTTGTAATCAATGAAGCTGTTCAGAAGCTGGCTGCATTTTCTTTCTGAATGAAAAATAGCTCCTTCAAAAACCCGATTTTTGGGTTTGTCTTCTCTTAGTCCCCTTTAATTTGCAGATGTCTGGTTGCAGCTTATATTCACATGACCTTAGCCTAAATTGCAGTCTGCTTGTGATTGTTTGTGCTTTTACATGATGCCTCTCTTATTTTTCAGATCTCATGGACTTTACACCAAGGAAAGCAGATAGAGAAAACAATGCTTCAAAAACACAGACATGCAGCACAGAACTCCTGAGCCCTGAAGGCACTGGCATTTGTGCCTTTTCAGTTTGTTGGTCAACCTGCCTTCCTGCCTCCTCATCCCTGGAGCAAGGAGTACCAGCTTCTTTCTGAGGACAATTACAGAGTATTAGTAAATTTGCACTCCAGCAGATACCACCATAAAGTATTACTCTTTAATTCTTCATGTCCAGTTTACACAGTAGTCCAAATAGTTTCATGATGCTAAGCAGCAACAACAAGCATTTTACATATTTCTTTCCTGTCATTCACTTTATTATGCTGGAGTGCAGATGTCTAGTTCTGGAAGATGTTCTAGGAGATACTGTAAAATACTTTACAGACCCCACAGACTATACTGGTTCCAGTTGGTGTCAGGTTAATGTTCTCTGAATGCCTCTAGCTGAGGCCTCCTCAAGCTGCTTAATTCTGGTGCCTTGAATAACAGCTCCAGCTCTTGAATCAGCTTTGTAGCTACATTCCATCCTTTCATATCTGCTCCCACAGAAATGCATTTTAATCAAAGCATCTTCTCAAAAAAAGAGAAAAAAAAAATAAATTGGTCATTTTTCTCTCAAAGATAATTGCCTACAAGTAATCTGCAAAATGTCACATTACCATACAAAAACCCTTTAACAGCCCTGTTGGAAACTCATTCTGTTAAGGAATTCAGCCATCTTCTGTGTTTAATAACATTTAAACCCTGTTCTGGGACTCAGTGCCCAGTTTACAAGCCCTTTCTTGAGGTGGAAACAGAACACCCTTGTCAGGACTACTCTGTCCCTGCTTTGCAGATGAGAAACCTGAGATACTGGTGAAGTTAAATGACTTGGGCAAAGTGCTGTGACAGCATGGGCTGGGGACACTCACTGCCTGCAAAGCCTGTGAGTTTATGGAAAAGACATTCCTTCCCACTGATTTTGCAGCATTCCTCTGTCTTTCTAGGAATCTGCATGTAAGTAAACTACTCTTTTCATGAGAGAAAATGTTATTTTCATTCCTGACACTGAGCACTACCCACTGCCATAACCTCCCTGGTCACATAATTATTCTTGCAACTGCCAGCAGAGTAAAATGGGAATATCAAGGAAGGAAGCATAGCTGTTCCAGAGTGCAAATTTCTTTCTTTGGTTTTGAGTTGCTGGCTGCAAGGTCATAGATGCAGCTCAAAATGGGAATTAACTCTTCAGAGTTGCAAATATGCATTAATGGATGGAAAAATATATATTTGGTGATATATATGTTGTTTTGCACACCAGGACTGTGAGGATCAGGACCTGAGAGCCACCAGGTTCAGTGTGCACGTGGACATTTTAGGTGTGCAGTGAGGCCTTAATTCTTTGTCCCACAGATTTTTGTCCCAGAATAACTTTTAAGCATAAGCATGTTTCTCACACAGACCAACTTATGCCCCTCCTGACTCAAACAAGGCAAAATCACAGCTAGGAAAGGTTAGTTCTAAAGTGAGAATGTCAACAAAAATTATCAAAAGTTTCTGTCTAGCCTTTTGGTCAAGCTGTGTTTGCTTCCTTATTTTAATCTAAAATCTAAATTTCTTAAATAATTACAGAACTTTTCCTGACTTGACTTGGACCAGCTACTTTGAAAGCTTATATACAGCTTCAATTTACACCTACAAACCTCTGGATAAATAACACACACAGCTTCATCCGTGTGACTCAGGTTCCTAAAGAAATCTGAGTAAGCCAAGATGCTGAAGGAAGGAAGTTGGTTTTTAACTAAACTCTTTTTTTTTTTTTCCATTTCTTTGCATATTCACTCTCTATAGACCTATGTGAATTGAACTACTCGAGTAGGAAAAAGAAACAGAGAAACCAGGAAAAGAATGCTTTAGCTGAGAAATTAAAAGAAAATGTTTTCAGAATAAAAAGTATATATTTTTAGCCATTTGCAATAAAACATTTCTGTTGTAGTTCCTGTGGCAGGCATTAAGACAACTTTCTACATCTTAAGAATGCATCACTATATATTGAGTGTAGCTGTCCCCTCTGTCTAATTTCTATGAACACTCCCATTACCTGGGGTGAATATTTAATCTTTTCTATTAGCTTTCTGAGACCTTTATTGTGCAGCTGACTATTTTACTAGTATGGAGGAGGTGAAAATGCTGTCAAAGGGAGGCAAGATAGGAGATTAGAGAAGGAGGACTTTCCAGTTCATTTATTTTTCCCTTGGAATGTTCTTTGATTCTTTTAGTTTCACAAGATGATACCATCTGTATCAAAGCTTCTCCATAGACTTAGAACTTCTTCTATGTTCTTTTTTCTTTGCAAGGTGGCCACCACTTTTGTCTATGTTGGGGGGTTAGCTCAGCACTGTTCTCACAGAGTATGTCAAGTCTTCCATCATTAGATACTGTACTGATAGTTTTTTTAATGATATGCAGTGGGAGCTGTTACTTGGGTCAATGGTTTAAAATTATTTTATTTTTTATTTATTTTATTTTATTTTATTTTATTTATTTTATTTTATTTTATTTTAATGTTACAAAGAGCAAAACCAAGAGTAGCTTCCTCATAACTACCTTAAATCTTCCAAATGGATCACATCCTGATACAAAGCCCTGATCAAGTTCTCTCTCTAGCAATTTTTCATCACTTTCAAGATGGAGTTTCTAAATATTTTACCATCTACTATTCCCATATTGTATGTACAGAGGGAAAGAGCACTGTTCTGCATTTTGTGTAGACATCTGGGGCAATGTTATGTATTTTATTAGATGATGTGGAGAAATACACATTCTGTAAAGCAGGTAGCACTGAATCCTGTGTGATGGTTAGTTTGGGAACAAACATTTATCATTGGCATGATCTCATCTCTGTCTTCTGCTGTTATTTCATACTTACAGTCTAGACCAAATAACTTAATAGTTTTTATGCAGTCTTTTTTAAAACAGCTATGATTCATATATTCTGGACATATTCTTGATCATGGAAACTTCAGCCTTTGCATTGTACTTTCTAATGAAGCTAGCCTGGATTGTTTCTTGTCTGAAAATACTCTAAATAAAGTAAGCAAACAGTACCATACATACTGACATTGAACATCCCCCTTTCTCCTTCCCTGGCCTTTCCCCTTTCTCCTGGCAAGAAAGAAAATAGTTACTATACTTTCAATAAAGATATGACAGTATTTGTATTTTCTTTATAAAACCCTTGTCTTAAAGCTCATCTATATGCAATACTATGCACATAAATTATAATAGGGAAAATGATTAGATCTAGAAGACTGATTATCTCTTATGGATACCTGAAATGTCAGATGATAATGGTAGGCTTTAGGTGGTACTAGTGAAGTAAAGCTTGCAATTAAACAGTACTCACAGTTAAGGGTTGATTATTTTGTCTGTATTTTCATTTTGTCATGTCTTTTTCAAGTTCAGAAAGATTAGGTTTTAGTTTCACGCTGTATCCAAGATAAGACCCATAGGCATTTTCTGGCCTATGCATACATTAAAATATTGGCATTGTCTCTCAGAGTATAGAAGCCTGTTCCCCATTTACAGCTGGTGAAATGGAAGTGCAGTAAGTTGTAGATTGAAATTTTCAAAACTTCTCTTAAATCGAGGAACAAAAATTCACTAAACATCAGTGATGAATGTTTGCAGCTTATTGGCTCCGTTTGTAGTTGTGTCTCTTCTGCACTTCTGCTGCTGTGGCCCAGAGTCTGGCCATATTTGATGATCTCTCCAGAAAATTTGATCTGGTATCCTAGTTTGGACAGGTATTATCTTACATTTTATAAAATGTGAGACCTGGGGCTTATAAGGATACAAGAATTTATTAAACTATATATATATATATATATAGAGAGAGAGATAGGTATTTTGTGTAGAATACAAAACCAATAAACAAATGTGAAATCAGTAAAGTTTGAAAACAGCAGTGTATGTAACAGACATGGATGGCTGCCCTTCCCTCCCACAACCAGCAGGGACCAGCCCCAACTGGCCCTGCCCTGAACCCACAGGCAGGGAAAAAAGAAAAGGTTTTTTTAAAGGGGACTCGCTGCCCCTTGCCATCTGGCCAGATCTTTTCCCCTTCAAGTGAACTTCATTTCAGAAGACTCAGGCCATGGCAGGAAGATTTTATGTGCATTATCAAATCAGTGATATGTGTGGGAGGGTGATGCACAAATTGCCAAGTGCAAAAGCCTTTTAATGATTCAGCATGACTAGGAAACCTATGGTTCTGCAAGTGGCAAATATACGTGTCCAGCAAAGTTGGCCAAATCTTAGAACTGTAGTTATATTTCAGCCTGGAAAATACACTGTTTCTGATGCTTCCTGTAAGCTGGAATTTCTGTTGAAAAGACAGTCTGCAAACACCAACACATGGGGTTGCTGAAATAAAGAATGATCCCTGGCAGCTGCTGCCTGCAATGGGTATGGTGCTCAGCAGGCTTTGTGCTGCTCATCTCCTGCCCAACAGCTGTGACTTTCACAATCACGTTCATTCTGCTCAGTGTCTGCTCCCTGCCCAGGTCTGCATTGCTGGGATGGCTCTGTCCTCTGGGTTGCCTGTGGTTTCAGAGCTTCTAGGCTTCTGAGCCAGCTGGCTCCCCTGCTTGCAGGGGTTGGATACCTTGGCAGTCCCCTGGAATCCCACCACACGGTTCATCAGAGATGCTTCTCCTGGTGCTGATACCAGCCTGCTGAAATGAAGCCATGTCTTCTTGGAGAGTTCACAACCAGATTTGACTAGTGTGATGATTAATCAATACTCCCAGAGACACTGATGCACAGACATATCATTAGCCTTGGTTCCCTTGCTGTATAATTAACAGACAGAATTCATTATTTCTCTCATGAACGAAGCATTTACCAGTTCAGCTCCACCTGCCCCTTTGGCAGCATCAGCAATGCAGCAAAGCTGAGCAGGCTGCCAGCCCTTCCAGGCTTTCTCCTCAAGCTCTGGCACACAGTTGCAAGGCAGAAGTGATCTAATGCCCATTACTCAATATTCTCTATACATTTCATCCTTGTATCAGCTTATCCTTTCCCCACATCCACATCTCTGTCCCTGTCTGCCTGTCCATGCTGACTTCTGTCCCTTCAGTCAGATGGCTCTGCTATTATTTCCCTCAGCTGCATATGCTCACCTTTCTTTTAATCTCACACCTTTTTCTTCAGTTCACTGATGTGTCTCTTGCCTTCAAACCTCCTTTTCTATAGGGCCTGTCACTGGGGGAGCCACAGCTTCTTCTTCTCCTTCAGACCTGCCAACCACAGCCTTTTCCCATCCTAGCCTCTTCCTCTCTTGCTTTCCAATACATTGGTCTCTTTGGCCTTCCTCACAGTTCTCTGTGTATTAAATGTTGTCTCAGTATATCTTGCCTCCTCATCACCATTTGTTCTGAAGCCTTGACAAAGTCAGCTTTCTCTTTCTCTTGCTTCATTCATCTCCTTTCCACTCAATAACCACAGTTCTTCTTCCTCTGCTATTTGTTCCACTCAATTCATCTTATTTCTTAACGCCTCTTTGAAGCAGCTCTGGGTATGTTTATGTGAACATCTGAATCTAATGACCCATTTTTGAACCCACTGGTAAGCTGAATCCTCACTGATAAGAGAGGTCTTAAAAATACCAACTTCTTGCCGTTTTCAGGAGGATTCATGACTGGGTGAAGAAGGATCTGCACTTACCATTGCTGCTGGAAAGGCTGCAACATGCACCTCTGTGCAAGCACAGGTATTAATTACTGATAATGCTCAACACCAGGAGAAACTTCAGTCAGACATCATATTCTCCTGGGCAACACATAACGAAAACACAAATCTGTGAGGAAGTAGACATCAGGAATTCTGTTGCTCACAGAGCTTCTCATTTTTCACTCTTTCATGGCACCCAATACTTAGTGTTTTCATGATTTGAGATATGTTTTACTTCAAATTCACTTTTATCTTAGTTGACTACTTTAATCAAAATGTCTTATAGAAATTTTTAGTGATCAGGTTTCTGGTTTAACCTTCATTCATGAACCCATTCCTTCTGCATCCTGACATCTTCTTCAAAAGGTACTACTCTTCATGTCTCCAAGTTCTTCTTTGCATAGTGTCTTCTTCCTTATTGTATCTGCCTCTTTTCTGGTTTTCTGTCCGAGCACTATTTCTCATGGATGGCAGTTCTTTAGTTTTCTTTAGCTGCTGCTGAGTGCTGTCATCTCTGAGCAGTCTTATGATCTGGCCCTCTGTAATTGAGAAAATTGCCTTTTAAATGCCAAACAAAAGGAAGAAAAAAAATAAAAGAAAAGAGACTTGATTTTTCTTGAAAGAGAAAAATACAGTATCTTCCTGAAACTTCATAAAATTAATGCATAGCCACGGTGAAAGTTCAGCTTTTTTTGCCCTTTTATCAGCCTTGATAAATTTTCATATAAATGTTCACATTTTCGTCACATGCACAATAAATCTTTATCTTGTTACAGGTTTAGATGCAAATTGATTTCTGAGCCATGTAAAGTTATTCTGCACTAGAGCTCATGCAATGAAAAAGCTTTATGGCTTACAAGTCATACAAATCTTACTTTGTTTATTTTATTCCCAGGGACCTTTCATTAGTTGCTAATATTTTAAAAATATAGTGGACAATGATGTTGGGAAAAGAGCAAAATCAACATTTGGCATGGAAATATTTCTGGTAAAAAGTAACAAGAACGAATGTGAAAAGAGGGCAGGATAAATTGTTTTTTGCCCTAGACTTTCAGTCAAACTATGTCAGAAATATCAACAACAAATTAAAGTAGTCAGCTCAGAAGTAAGATCACATACTTGCAAAGCGAATTTCTACATCCCCAAACAAAAAGACAACTGATGTTAGAAATCAAGGATGGAAGTATTTTATGATTGAGTGACAGATGAGGAGAGGCAGCAGAGAACAGAAGTGCTCTCTAGTGAGCTTGACGATGAGGGATGCTCCTTATTTTCAGTCCAGGAGCACACAGTGCCATCTCTCTCTCCAACAGTGCTTTCAATCACAAGTCCCAGAGATCACACACAACTGCCTGCACGGGAGGATTGTGTCCTAAGTGTGAGTTTGGTTTTGCCCCAAGCAGTTTCTGTGGGAAGAAATGTGTGTGATTCTCAGCCTGTGGAGCTCAGGAGGTGCCTCGCTGCATTTCCACCATGCCCGAGTGGCAGCAGCTGCAGGTCCCAGCCCCACAGGCAGTAAAAAGAAATCAAGCAGACAGAAGCAAGGGAAGAGCAGCTTCTCATGCACTACTGGATCAGGTCAGATGAGATTGTGACTTTTGTGCCATTAGTTAAATGGGTGCATCCTCCAAGACAGGCAGTAGCCTCAGCCCTGACCAATGGGCGCAGAGTTTGGAACTGTTGTTACCTGGATTTGGGTCTTTAAGTCACTTATAGTCCAGAAAAAGAAAGCTGCTTCAAAATGTTACACATTTGACATATATGTGTTAAAATATATTCTGTGTGTGTCAGTTATGCTTTAAATTTATAATAGCTTACTGCCTTGTGGTGTGCTACTGCTCATGGCATTGCCATCAGACTTCACTGTTTTGGTGGATTAAGGTGAGTTAATTGTTTTCTGTTAAATTGCAATCTGCTGCTTCTGCACTGTTTGTAAGGAGCTGTGAGATGCCATCCGTGTGGTAGAATAGCTTATGGAAGTGGGTTGCAGTTGAGGTCGTGCAGTAGTAATGTTATATAATTGCAGTCAAGTCTAGAGAGCTGTGTCAGGTCACTTTTTCTGCAAACTATACAGACAAGCAGTTAAAAAGTGCCTGTGTCAGTTACAATATGAACTGTATGAAACATGCAGGAGAAAGGGAAAGCAATTATAGGTACAATTAAACAAAAATAAAATAAAATAAAAATAAGTTCTACTTGCCAGTGAAAATCTTCCAAATAGAAAGATTTCAGGTGACGTGCACCAGATACTCCAGCCAACCTGAAGCAGCTATTGGAAGAAGAGTATAAATTGCTTCAGATCATCTCAAGAGCATTGATTTTGTATGGCAGCTATCACAATGTTCATTCTTTCCTCCAGATCATTTCTGTGAGAATACTTTAGAAGCACACTTGCTCTATTTAAATTCTTAGGTCTCACCAAACTCTCTCTTGCCCCTGGATTAAATACCAAGCCTTCCCTTACTTGGTTTATTTTGTTTTTATTCAGTTGTCTCTTTGCTGTTGATTCTAATTTGCGAACATTTATTTTTAAATATGTGGGATTTTATTCAGTACAAGATCTCCAGGAAATCAAGTGAAATGTGACCACATTTTCCCCCAGATCTTCAGCAGCAGAAAATAAAAGCAGTGTAAAACTCTGCTATTATCTCATTAAAAGCTGTTTCTGCTTTCAGTTTATAACCTCACTAAATTAGCATTAGAGGAACAGACCTTTATGTTCAACTCATTGCAGAGTTGTGCCAGCAGGACTAGTTGCATTTTAGTGGTCCCTCATTGCCTGTTTGCAAAAAATTATAGCAGAGCCCTGAACAGTAAATTAAAATGGAACACAACCTTCCAATGGTAAACTCAGGGTAGTTGAAATTCTGTAGAAATCTGTTATTATTGCATGAAGCATGCTTTCCAGATTTAAAATTCAGAATGATTGATTAAACACTTGCAGTAATTAATATGCATATTAAAATGATTTATGCAACATTGCTTTTGGTTTATTTTAGTATACATGCAAGAAAACTTGACATACTGACTCACAAACCTTCTGACTCCATGAACTAGCACTGTATGGGTGCCTGATTTTAAATTACTCCCTGCTGTGGTTTTTTCTCTTACAGGAAACTTTTTCATGTAAAGTTCTGCCTTGTGTGTATTTCATTGCTCCTCCTTCTGATCCAGGAGTTTGTGACCATGTTGTCCTCTCACTTACTACTTCTGCCTCTTTGTGGCAAGGAGTCCTTCTTGGTCTTCTTCATGCATATGAATGTATTAATAGAATACATTAGTAGAAAAAAAAATTAATAGAATAAAGAAATAGCATTAATAGCATTTAAAAATGATGGAAATATGTATAAGAATATGTATAATAATGAAGGAAACATTATCTCTGTCTAGCAACCATTACTACAAACTAGTGTAACCCAGGCTGCTGAAAGATGCTGTCAAATGTGGTGAATTCGTTGGCCCTTGGGATTTAAGCCCCCATGTTTTGCCTTCATCCTTTGCATGCCCCATACTTCCTTCACAACAGGGTTTCTCTGGGCCATAGTTCTGCAAAGGGCCTTAATAAGATGAAGTGTCTGTACATAATTTAGGACTACAAATTGCTGAAAGGATAAATAAAAGAGTTTTCTATCGCTGCATCCTTGTTGGCTCCTGTTGTGTCAGACAGTTTGAGCAAGAGCAAGGGTTACCAAGCCCATTTAAACAGCAAAGACAGAGTACTGGTTTGCACACAGCCTTTTAGCAAGATCTGCTCTGTAAAGCAGCCTTTCTTTGACAGAAAACCTGCAAACGGATTCTGACTGGAAAGTAAAGTGAGTGAAATGGTTTAATTGTCTGGTCTTCTACCTATTTGCAGTGCTGCCAGTTCAGCACAGTGCTGCTGATAGATGCTCTTGTGATGGCTGGGCACTAGCAATAGAGGTAAGGTCTTTAGCAGTTGGAGAGATAATGTTGGGTTTTTTTGCCATGTCTGTTGTCAAGTGTAAGATACAGGGGTATTCGTTTTTCCTGCGTGTGGAAATAGACAGCAGTAGCTATTGCAAGTTGCTATTTACAAGTGATGTCAATTTCATTGGTGTTTGAAGAGTTTAACAACCTTTGTAGCCTATCTTAAAAACACTCAATGTTTTATATATCCAAAACAATCTGTCTACAGAATTTAGAGAAGTTCGTAAAACAAAGCAGAGCCGTTGTTTTTCCTTTTTGAATTCAAGCCTTGTTCCCAATTGGATCTGGTCCAATGTTACTGTTTTGGTGAGAACTGGGATTATGGAAATTGTAGAAGTGCCTTCTGTAGCTTATTCCATGGGTAGTGTGAGAAAAATATGAGTACTAAAAGAGCAGATAGTTTATCAGCAGTGTGACAGCAGTGGCTAGTCTGGACAAGCAGCTCCTAGAAATTAGGAGTCTTTTAAATTGGGCACATTAAGCAGGAAGGTTCAGTAGCTTTCAAAATAATTGTGAACTTCTCTGAACTGAAACAAAGGAGGCTTGTAAAATAGCACAGTGAAGCTAACTAAATGCTGTAGACGAGGAGTCTGTGGAAGAAGCAGGAAAGGTGTAGGCACGGACTGCCACTTCACTGCTGCCTTAAAAATCAACATACAACTTGTTTCTGCAGAAGTCAAACCCAAACCAAGCAAACTACCTCAGAGCTGGGCAGCATTCCACCCACACAAGGCTTGTTACATCACTCCTTAGAGCTGCCAGCCAGAGCTGCAGGGAGCGTTAGCACCGCAGTGTTGGAATAATCCAAGCACCAGCTAACCTGCCAACTCATGGAGCATGGATGGAGCTGGGCTTTGCTTTACAGAGCTGGTCACACTCTTACTGCCCGTGTTCTCCATATAAACATTAACTCTGATCCACACGTGTACACTTTCTCAGCAGTTTGATGACTCATCTGAGGCAATCATGCAATGCTTTGGTTACAAGCTGAGCAGGAATCAAGCCACAGAGCTTCGTTCCACCTTCAGGCCTCTCATGTGACAAACTGCTTCACATTTAAGACAACTCTGTCACTCCTGGTTGCGTCCTGAATCCGATTTTGTGCCTTTGTGAGAATGGGTTTTAGCTTCTCCTTCTCTGGAGACCCACCTGGACCTGTTCCTGGGTGACTTGGTCTAGGTGACCCTGCTCTGGCAAGGGTGTTGGACTAGATGATCTTCTGGGTCCCTTCCAACCCCTGACACTCTGTGATTCTCTGATTCTTTTTGGCCTAGTAAACTTTGGGCAGGAAGTGGCAGCCTGAAGAATTTTCTGGCACACTGTAGTTTCCCCTCCTTCAGAGATCCAGAGGTCCAGTTTCAACCAGCTGATTTTGTTAAAGCAGTGAAATGAAAGACTGATCGGGGCTGGAGACACTTGCTGTGGGAGGGAGGTTATTTGGTAACTGCTGGATGCAGAACCTTGTTAGGCTTTTCTATATAGAATGCAATTCCTGTGCTCCTTAGAAATATGAAATACATTGCTGTGTGGCAGCAGCAGAACAAACACAGCAAATATTCCACCTGTTCAATAAAAGCTAAAGTCACAGCTTACATAAGGTGGGTCTCAGTAAGAGTTGAAGAGAGTTGGCATTAGCAGAGAATATAAAAGCTACTGAAATGAAATTTGAGCTGGAAAGGAGCCCCCAGGAATAGGGTGTATGAAGAAATCTTAGGAGAAAAAAAACAGCTCACCTGCATTCACTGAATGTTTGAACTTTAAAATAAAAAACTTTAATGCAATTATCCTCAGCTCCACCCTGCCCCAGGATACCAATCACAGAACAAGTGTGCCATGCCAACAGAGAAAGAAAACTCTGCAATAACTTCTGACAAAAATCCAGTGACAATTTTATTTATGTCTTCTATTCTTTTTTTTTTTAATAAGGAACTATAGCATCAAAGTTTCCCGTTGCTGTGCCCTGAAGCCACCACCTATCTGAGGACCTTGGTGCTCACTGCCAAGCACTGGCTGGCTGCCGAGGAGATGGTTATTGCACCTCTCTGCAGGTGAGATTGGGGAGGATAATGATGAACAGACTAATAAAGGTGAGCAAAGTTCATGCAACAAATCAGCAACAGGGCTGATAGGAGAAAATCTGTTCATTCTAGTTCATCTACTGGAACTGTATGAATTAGTAAAGTAGTTTGGTTTGCCTTTGCTAACGTAAAATGAGGTGTTTCTAGCTCAGCCCATCTACCACTTGCAGCATACACTTGAAGAGCACAAAAAGAGGCTTGTTCGTTCTGAATCCAAACAGGACAGGAATCCTCACTTACACACTGAATGATTCTGGGCAAAACTCTCAAATTAATAAAACACCTTCTCCTGGACTCTCTATGCAAATGAAAACGTGCTACCATTTTAAAGAAGATGAAGTTTGATCTCACACATCCATTGGCTTCATATCCAGCTTTTACTTCAAGAGCTGAAAAAAGCCTGCATAAGTAGATAACTAATAAGTAGATAACTTATTAATGCAAATAAAACTCCTACTACTGTTCCAGTAGTAAACACAGATTTGCTTAGAAAGCAGGAGTGCTTAGAAAGCAGAGTCTTTTCACCCTCTTTCAGCAATGGCCAGGTCAGTAACTGCTCTTGGGAGTCACTGACTCCTAGACCTGGCAGCACCCTGCTGCTTTTCCTGGGGCTCATCTGGCATAACTGGCACAAGAGAAAGCTGCTTTAAACAATGGTTAAATACATCACCAACTGCTTGCACTTTATTGACAGCACAAAGAACTTGGCACCTGAGCCCTTTATTTTAGGCTACAGGAGAGGTTGTTTGGAAAAAATGCCATTTTTTGCCCTTGGAAAATATCACCCCTAAAAAGCACAAACGTCTCAGGGTAGCTTCCCCAGGAAAGCTGCTAGAGCTGAAATCATCTAAGAACTGTCAGGCTTTTCAAAAACAGTAAATGTACATTACCAGTGTCAGAGAGAAATCTGGCTGGCTGTCAGAGGTGCTGTGAAGTCACCACTTGAATATTAATTCAGAAGAGGTCAAAGGTTGGTGATGAAAATCAGTTTCAATCCTTTGTATTACACAATCTAACATTTCTCAAAATTGCTAGAGCTGTTTGAATAATTTTGCTTTTCTAACTGTATCCAATTTTGTTTTCTTTCTTTGAGGTTAGAAGTAATTGATCATCACAAGAATCCAGAGAAAATGAGGGAGTGAAATAGCCAATTCCTGGCAGCAATGCTGTGACCCTGAGCTTTGTTTCTCCCCACTAGCTGACCATTCCACTAGCTGAGCATTTTCTGGGTCTGGGGGAACACCAAAGGAGCTGCCACCAAGTGGGAATGCAGGAGGTGAGGAGCCAAACCTTGAGCACCCTTGGAGTTTGGAGGAGAACAAGCCCCGGAGGCCACACCAGAGTAGGATGCTCACAAGAGCTCACGAGTTCCTCACAGCCCTTGGTGCCCAGCAAAGAGCCTGCGATGTTTTGAACCAGATAGAGGTTTTTACAGGGATAATGGAGTTTAATAAATATGAAAGGAAGTCTTGAATACATCTGTCACTGTAGCAAGACCCATTCCCAGAGCTGCAAGTAGATGTTGTACCTCAATTGAAGGGCTTGTTCTGGTTCCTGCTGGTGGAGGTGAACGCTCTATTTCTTTTCTGGTAGATACTTTATGACTGCAGGGAGGCAAGAAACAGGAATGTAATTCAAATGAAGGCCCTGCATGTAAATTTGAATTCCCAGGCAGGATACAGTGTCTGGTTTGTCTGTCACTTGCTAGGAGGTAGAGCCTTTTATTAATGTACTTGCTAGTGGAAGGAGAAACTGGTCATTCAAGTTACATGTGGGACATGTGATTTGAGAATGGGCTGATAAGTAAATGGGACAGATAAATTGATTTTGCTTGCTTATTAGCAAGTTTTCCATTTGTGCCAAATATTGGTAGAGGCGATACCAATGAAATGCCCTTGGGACATTTGAGAGCTGTTTTAGCTGCAGCTACTTCTGTAATAATAAAGTCACAGAAATTAGTCAAAGCAACATTTAATAATTAAACTTAATGAAAGCTTAATTGAATAAAATGTCTTTTTCTTGTCTGGTTTTGGTTTACAGAAGTATTTATGTTCAGACCTCAGCAGAGTTTCATGTGACATGCTGGGCCAGTGCTCCAGCCTGTCTTACTCTAGCAGATCTTTTATTAGCCCATCCTCTTTTGATAGCGTGTATGTAAACCAAACACAGTGCTGCCAAAGAGGACAGTTGGGGTCAGTGTTTGAAGAGGGGACAGTATTTGCCCTATAGGCCACAGTTGAAGTGTTCCACAGCTCTATTTCAGGCTGTAAACCAGAGCAGGCTGTTCTGAGTTGAAGTTTACCTTCACAGGAAACCCATTGTTTGGAAAGCTAATGTGGCCACCACACCCTGTGCACACACAGATGGGGCTCTTGATAAGTTTGTGTTCTCCAGGGAACAGGAATACCTACAGAGTGATCTGATAATGCTGTTGTTAGAGCTCCAATATTGAAAAGACCTACAGGACATGATCAATTTATTTACACACATTTATCGAGGCGGGGAACTTGATCTGAGCAAGGAAGCAAATTGGCAAGTGGGAATTAGTGTCCAGTCCCATTCAGAGAGAAATCATCAATCTGGAATAAATTAGCAGAAGTTAGCAAGAATCCCAGATCCCAGGGCCAAGCTCTTAAAGGAAGAGAGTGAGTTGGTGTGCAAAGATACGGGCAGTCCAGTAGATTTAATTATTTGCCTGTGGTTTTACACAACCCAAGACCTACTCTGAAGAGCCATCGTTGCAGGGTCAAGCATTCAGTAATCCCCACTTCCCCCTCCCCTCTTGTGGTAGCCACGGGAGCTGAATTTTCATGTAAAATTATGTTATGATGAGCAAGCACATCCCCTGCACAGAGGGAAATGGTGTACAGAAGAGATCATTAATGCAGCTGTACATGCAGCATTTTAAGAGGAAAAGCTAAAGACACATTTTTACCACCAGCATCATCCTGGACAAACTTGAAACCCTTCAAAGCTCAAGGCACTTGACAGAAAAGGTGAGGAGCCTTGGTCATGTTTGTGCCAAGGGCTGACAGTTTCTGAAATCAAATATTTCTGCTAAAAGCAACTGAAATGGGATCCTGAAGTGGGAAGTGCTGGGCTGATTTCAGGTGGCAGCGTCCGCCCTGCAGCTCACCCAGTCTGAAATGTCAGCTGTGTGGTTGGGTCTTAATCTAAAAACAACTTTTCTATTGACTGTAAATAACTTTGGATGATCCAAAACACACTTTTTGGATAATTTGGCTTTTGCTTACCTTCGAGGACAAATGATTGCATGTACATAGTGACTACATAGCCACTACATGTGACTCAGTTTAACAAAACTGGCTTGGAGAAGAGACCCCCCTGTGAGGTAATATTTTTCACACAGCCACAGGCATCTCTGATGTTACCTTCACAATGTAATTTTTGATTACGTAACCTGGCAGCTCATTTTAATAGGAACACTTTGCTCCTTTTGACCTTTAAGGCTTTGCTTGCTGTAAAAACAGTGTGTGGCCAGAAACCAAATGGTGTGTGAAACACCAAACCTGTCAGAATTCAAAGTGAAACTTTGTAGAAGTGGAAGTGTCAAAAAGAATAAGTTTACTGTGGTTGATATACACACTTTATTGAAATGCTTTGGATACAGATAAACAGTCCTTGTGCAATATTTGTTATGGTTTTACCTGCTCTAAGCTGGAAATGGAAAGATAAATGGCACGGAAAAGTGTTGAGTTGCTCTGCAGCTGCCAGGACTGCTGTATGTTAAGCTGCAGTGATATCTTAAATCTTCCAGAAGCAATACTTACCAGTAATTCACCTTTTTTTTTTTTGTTCCCCACAGAGGAGGAATCATTCAACTTGTAGTGCACTTTAACTAGCTGTACCTACTGGTGTTTCCTGGAAAATAAAAAATATGGGGTTTGTGTAGTAAACACAGACATAAACTGTAATTAAAATGTTTTTTAAAGTTCTTAAAATGTAAGGATTTGTGGTTTTTTCCATTATTTGAAACTCTGTTTTACCTGACGCTGAGGCTTAATCTGTTTTTCAACCAGTGGAAAAAGCAGGAAAAATTCTAGGGGCCAGATGAGAAATATTTGATAGACCCTTTAAAACGTTCTTTGGAATGTAAGAAATAGGGTTTTATAATAAGCTACTGATAATATTCTTCAGCATTTTTATATAGTATATACAAATATACTGGATCTAGAGCTCCTCCTACTCATGCTTCATTCCTATTTGAAGAAAAAAAATTTAGAAAATAAAATAAAGCTTGGATAAATGATGCTAGAAATGGTATTGTTATTTTTAGCCAGCTCAGAAAAAAATAAAATGCTTATAGCCCTTTCCTGTTCTGATGTTGGTTTTAGTGGTACTGGAGTTGTGCTGTTTTCTAGTGGTATGCAAGAAGTAATATGGAATACCTGGCATGGAATAAAGCCATTTTGCAGCACCTTGGAGAAACTCAGGTGAGTGGGTGGTTTTACCCAAAAAAAAAAAAAAAAGAAAAAAAAGAAAAAAGAAAAAAAGAAAGAAAAAATGAAAGAAAAAAAAGAAAGAAAAAAAGAAAAAAGAAAAAAAGAAAAAATGAAAAAAAAAGAAAGAAAAAAGAAAGAAAAAGGAAAGAAAAAAGAAAGGAAAAAAAGAAAAAAGAGAAAAAAAAGAGAAAAGAAAGAAAAAAGGAAAGAAAAAAAGAAAAAAACAGGAAAAAAAAGAAAAAATACAGAAACAAATACAGAAAGAAACAAATACAGAAAGAAACAAATACAGAAAGAAACAAATACAGAAAGAAACAAATACAGAAAGAAACAAATACA
>JANHGL010017028.1:0-12610 GCA_024611195.1 Ceyx melanurus
AGAGCAACATGTGGCATTAACAGATGTGAACTCATTACACAGCTGCATCAATGGAATTGAGAAATTTTGTTTTCACTATATATATATATATTTTAATCATGGAATGGAATAAGGGCCAACACAGAAGCACTCCAAATATCTGAAGAAATACAGCACTGTGGTTTCAGGCAAGTGTAGGGTGCATTTCAGTTTCCATGAGCTGAGGTTTTTTTCAGCCAAGATTTCAACTAGCATCATGCTACTTGGTCATATGTGGTGCTTTGCAAGACAGCAGCATATTTAAAATTCACTAATTTCAAAGGAGAATAGCTGGAGAACAGTGGATGGCTGGAAGCCATAGGCTGCTGCTGTTACGGCAGGTTGTGGATGCGAGGTCTATGCACCTGTCCCAGAGAAGCTGTATCTGCAATGTTTGAAAAGTGCTCCAGGGACCCCATACCTCAGTAAATGCCCAAACTGAAATATCTGTGCTGCTGCTCCAAAGGTCACTGGAGGAGTAACAGCTCAGCCTGTGGTTGAAATGTTCAGCTGTTTGATGCTAGCACTTAATTCCTCTGAGCAACAGCAGGTTTAGAAACTAAACCATGAAATGTTAAAAATTGGCAAGTGAGAAGAATAGCTTTGTATTTTTTGCCATCCAGCCACAATCAAACATGAGGGGAAAACATTTTCACTGAGCTTGTCCCTTGGCTCTGTTAACAAACAGGGGGTGGGCTTTACTCTTCAGCTTGTCTGGTTCTTGTTCCTCTGAGCCTGCTTTCTGTGTTTGTTGGCCTCGCAGGCTGCCTCTCCTACACTTCTGCTCCCCCAGGACTTTCATTCTGCTATGTATGCTTTGCGGCATTTCCTCTTTCTCCCTGTTCTTCAGTGATGGGGGTTAGAAGTCCCAGCAGAGAAGACAGTCAACAGTCACATGAGCTGTTTTCCTTCTGATACCAACCATGCAGCAGAAGTGGGAAAAACCTTCCTCAGTGCTTGAGGTTTCCTCTGGTACTGTACTGGATCTGGGCTGGCAAAGCACAGCCTGTGTGTGGGCTGTCTCACCAAAGCTGGCAGAGCCAGTGAACACCCCACAGGCTGCTGCAGCCAAGAGCTGGGATCTCTCATCCTATCCCATTGCCAGGGTTTTCAACAGGTGTCTGGGGCATCAACTGCCACATTGGTGGGAGCCTGTGGCAGTCAGAGCTCTTCCCTGTCTGAGAAAGACTCACAGGCTCAGGATGTGAATATTTTACTGCAGAAGCATGGTGTGGGAATCAAGCCCTTGTTTGTGGTAAAGGAAAGCCCTTCTCTCCTGCTGCTGTCCCAGGCTATGCTCAGCCACCCTGAGCAGAAATGCAATCACTGTTTCAATTTTCCCAAGAAACAGTAAGTGGGGGAGAAAGGCATACCTCTGGGCTGCAAACACAAAAATGTCTGGCAGAGCTCACCACTGCACAGCCAGCTTCATTAATGCAGCAAGACTAGGGTGGCTTTGTGCTCCTTATCTGGAGAGCTTCAAGCTTCAGAAGTCCTTCAGTGCTTTGATATTTTTTCTGCCTTTGCAAAACAGTATTTGCAACTTGTGCATCAAAACTCTTCTGAGAGCCCTCCTAGTTGAAAGTCTTCTGGAAATTCGTGCTTTCATAGTGTATGAACCCCTAGGGAGACATGAATCTTTCAGAGGCTTCATATAAATAAAATGCAGCATTTTACAGTCTTAACTGTAACCTCAGGTTTCTCAGTTTTTCCTAACAAAGTACTGATTTTCTGCTCTTTTATTTATTTCTTTTATTAAAGATTTTCAGTTAAAACTTTGTTCAGCTCTATATAACCAGCATAACCTTATTTTCTTACTACTTAACCAGATAATCAAGATGCCAAAAGCACTTCTGTGGCTTGGGAATCCCTTTTATGCCTTAAAATCCTAATTGCAGTCATGTATAAATCTCTGGTTTATAATACAGAAAAATATGATTTAGGCCTATGAAAAAAAGAACATAGAAATGCATGCAGGGAAATTCATTGTAATTTAAAATGATTGTATTATAAAACTCAGCTCATGGTAGACAAGATGTAAGCTAGAACTGCTCTGTGTTCAGAGGAAAAGAAGAAAAAAAAAGGAAAGGAAAAGAGTAAAAAAGCACTGAGCATCTTTTCAGGTTCTTTTTTTTTCCTATAGAAAGGGGTAGAGGCAGACTTGGTATCCATCCCTCTTTTTAGCTATGGTGTTGTGCTTCTGGAGTTAATTTTCTAGAAACAGTGGTGTCCTACAGACATCTTCCAAGCAAGGACAGGAGCAAGACTGGGTAAAGGAAGGTTATGCCTAATTACAGTGTTACAGAGAGTCTGTAACAGCAGAGGACTAAACACCTTGAGGCCATTGAAAACAGAACACCTGTTGACTGCAGGAAACCACTGGTTGTTACTAACGGCCAAGGGCAAGCATCATGTCATCACCTAACAATGATTTTTAAATTTCTGCTTTCCCCACAGGTAAATATGTCTATCAGCCCATGACACCTGTAGAGCAGCTTCCCAGCACCGAAATACCCATTTACCCTCAGGAATCTTCAAACACCATCCAGATCTCCATTTCGCTCACCGAACACTTTCTGAAGTTTGCACCGGTCTTCCAGCCTCCCCTGCCCCCCAACTCTCCACAGTTCTGCACAATTGCAGATCTCTTCATTGACAATTACCGTGTGAAATGCATCAATGGGAAGATGTGCTACGTACAGAGGCAGCCTCCCCCGCTGCCCCACAGGGTAAAGCCTGAGGAAGTCTCTGTTCGCAATGCCTCAATCACAAAAGAGAGCAATACACCAAAACCAGATCACTGCTCATCCCCCTCCAGCTCAGAGGACTCGGGGATCAATGCGGTGGGGGTTCACTACATCGAGTCATGTGATGAGGACACAGAGGGGGTGGCTGAGCTAAGTTCAGAAGAAGATTACAGCCCAGATAGCATCTGGGAACCAGACGAATGCCCACTCTTGTCACCCTCACAGTGTGAAATGGAAGTGATTGAGACTATAGAAACCACTGTGTGATCCAACAAGTTGTTATCAGATCAGTCCAGTTCCCATTCAGTAATGTTGCTTTTGCAGTATTTATATTTTCTGTTTTCTGACAATCCCTTTTTTCCAGTGCACTTGGTATTTCAGATTCCTCACAGGAATGCAGTCATGGAACATGCATACTGGTGAACTAGCAGCAGCCTGAGCAATTATAACACTTCTCAGCCTGATCAGATCTCCCACATCTGCATGTAAGTTAGAGACAAATCTTAAGACTTCTATAGATGAAACAGGCCCTTTTCTTGGTCTGGGTTACATCTTATATTACTTCTCAAGAAGGATATGCCACTCAAAGTGTTTCCATCTGTCAGCAAGTTTGCAGTAGGCCTTCAAAGCACAAGAGAGTGAGCTGGTACTGCACGCCTGTGAGCAGCAAAACCAAATTGCAATTATTCTTTCTCAAACACCTACGCAAAATGTGGCCACAAGAGTTCCTTTTTGTCTCTGCCCTTGCACATTGCCCATCCTTTTCTCTAGTGCTGATGTGACCCTTCTCAAAGGCAGTTGGCACCACTCTTCCAATGGTTTGGTATGGCAGACTAGAGAATGCATGAAGTGCCTCCAACTTTTCTCCAGGCTATGCACTGAGCATCTGAGAATCAGATCAGGCTCTGAAATCTCCTAAGAAGGCAGCTGGTGCTCCAGAGGAGTATCTGTTGCCTAGATCCAGCTGGTCACTTATCTCCACATAGATCTTGAAAAGGGGATCTGGCTTTTGCAGCTCCACAGAAGGGGGAGCAGCCAGAGATGAAACACAGCTGTCAAACCAATACCATGCTAGACTAGGATGTACAAGGATAGGCAACAGAAGTGACTACCTCCAAACATACAAAATCCACCCTCGGCTGTGCCTGCTGCTTCTTACTGTGCTGTTTGGTGCTGGACACATGCACTCAGGACCAAATGGCCTCAGGGCCTGCATTTGCCTGAAGAATAAAAAAAATTAAAGACATAAAAAAAAAAAAGAAAAAGTTTCTCATACCTCTGTGTCAGCAGAACTTGGGGACATCATGGAGTTGCCGGCGGGAGGTAGCCCACAGGCTTGGTAGTGCCTGTGCTTGTTAAAATAAGAGCCTAAGGTCAATCTAGCGGAGAGAGGAAGTTTTATTTCCTGCTCCTTTGTGCCCAGTAACAACAGCTGATAAGAGCAAGCTGTCTCACTGGTGGTTTGGTTTCAGCTTGACAAACTAAAACTCAGATTTCATTCAGCTTGAATCAGTTGGAGTCAGTAATAACTGTGTTTTCAACAGCATTACTGAATTTCTTTTTGTATTTGCTGTTTACTTTTCAAAAGTAATTTGGTGAATATAAGGCTGTATAAATCTGTACAGTTTTGTGACTGACACTAGATAATAGTCTGTGTTATAGGATGGCTCATCACTCTCACTGTATCCTGGCAATGTATTACTAATTTTATACACTTTGTAATCAGTATCTTTAGAAAACATTTAGACAACAGTGTGTGTATATGCACATGCGTGTGTGATAGGAGTTTACCAGAAATAGTGTTAAAGTAATACTGTACTTTTTAGATTAACATTTTCAGACAAAAATAATAGGGTTTATAGTTTTGATGAATTACATTAAAAAGTGCAATGCTTATTAAATGAGGAACTTTGGCCATTGCATGAACACAAGGTACCTGAAAATACTCTGTTTTTCTGAGGGCATTTAAATGAAGGCTGTAGTAAAACTAAATAGGATTTTTTTTTTAAGGGTAGGCTTGGCTTTCTCAGTTAAATAAAGTTTCTAACAACCTTTTAGTATCATTTTACCATTCAGACACATTCCATAAGTAGAGAAGGAAGCATTATGTATAAACCTGCATCATTTATTCATTTTTAATCTTTCAATTGTAATTTGAGTGGAGAGTTGAAAAAGCTCACTCTTGTGCCTGGCCTACCTGAGCTTTCTTCTCAGAGGTGGCTTCTCCTTCCTGGGAGGAGGGAGTGGGCTGGCAGATGCATCCTCTCAAGGGACTAGTGGCAGTGTAGCCTTTCCTGAGGACACTGTGCTCCTTACCAGCTCTTGCTGCAGACAACAAGCACAGGAAAGGTCATCAGGACCCTCTGACTTAGCATAAGCTCACCTTGTTTTCAAGCAAGCAGGAGCTGCTTCCTCCTGCTGTTAGGAGGCAGCTGAGACTGTAGTGAAATTCAGGTGGGTGTTTGTTACTAAGACATAAGATCCTGTGGTTTTCTGGGTTTGTATCACTGTCATCAGGATACATTCATTCTTAACTGTAAGTAATTAACAATATTCATAAGATGTGAGTGTCTCCTACCCAGGATTTGAGGATTTGTTCAGATATCTTAAGCACAATAAGCTGCATCTTCCTTCTGTTGTACCTGTAAAATGTCAGTGCAGCAGCCTGGTGTGGGACAGAGCTAGTTCTGTCTTTCAGCAGCCAGCACAGTGGCAGGTTTCTCATTGTGCTCCACCACACAACCTAATTCAGAAACATGCTTCTTACAGAAAAGGGATTTCTTTTCTTTGCACAAACACTGGTGTAGACATGCTGTAAGAGACATGCCCTGGGCTTGTTGGTCTGTGCTGCCAGGGAGAGGTGTGTATATTTCCTCTTTAATAAAATACTAAATTACTGAAGTTCTGCTTGTCCTAACTGTATTTTCCAGACTAGAATGAAACATTCAGCACCTGAAATGCTAGACAGACAAATGTAATAACCAAGTGGAGCACACCAGGCCCAGCCCCACACAGATTTATCCACCTGGTAAGTGCTGGTGGGCAGCCTCAGAGCTCAGTTCTCACTTGCCTGTAAAAGAGCTGCTCCAGTCAGGGGGCTGGACAGCAGGGAAAACAGCTACAAGTCCAGGCTGATACCTGGCAGAATTCAGCTGGCTTTAGCCCCTTGACTTACTGCTGACCAAGTTAACGTGGCAGCAGGTTGGAAGCATGAGTCTGGGGCACCATTTTGTAGTTCTTAATGATGGTGGGAAGAATTTGAGCACATTGGGCGTGCCAGGCCTGAGAGCATGCAAAGTGCTGGCACTGCTCCCCAGCCAAGTGAGCTCTGCACAACAACTGAGGGTTTTGTGTTCCTTGGAGGCAGCAGCACCGCCTCATATTCCTGCTATTTAGTAAGAGCTCTGCATGGAGCAGCCACTGGCTCTGCGTGTACAGACAGCAACACTTGCCAAGCACTGTGTTCTTCCTGGGAGCAGCTGGGACCCTGAAGGTACCAAAACACACCAGTGCCAGTGACAGAATAACCAGGGGAAGAGATGAACTAATGATCACCAGATCCATAACACATTGTTAGGGCAAGAACTGGGATGTGCTTCACAAGGCAGAGGTGACAGTACAGAAACACCAGAATGGTAAGGTGCTGCTGGGAAGGGACACTGCCCAGACTGGTATTGCAAAACCAGTTGGGCTTAGTAGTGGCAAAACCTCTCTTAACATCAGCACCCATCACAGTGATCCTCTCCCACCTTTTTACACACAAACGCCCTTGCCCCTGCCCGCTCCCAATTTAGGTAACAAGGTGAAAGGGGAGGTTTGTGTTTCACTCACAGTGACAAGTTGCATGCTTCCCTCCCAGAACTCAGTAGCAGCTGTACCATGAAAGCAGCAGTCAGCTGCATTGCCACACCAGCAGCCCATGTGCACAGCTCACGCAGGAAAGTTCAACAAAAGGCCTTTTTAATGGAAGCTTTTAGGAACACACCATATGCAGGTTAGTTTGCTCACACTTGTATTAACTTGTTTTCCGCGTTCTTCAGCCTTTTCCAGTTTGTCCTGTGTCCTCTGATGCCATGGCTGCTACCATGAGACAGTGGGCCAGGTCTTGGCCAAATGACTTTTTCTAGTGCTACAATTAAAACTGAGGCATGGTACCCATCCAACAAAACCAACGCATCAGTGGGAAGAAGGCTCTGGGTACAGGACAGGCCACACTCCTCCAGCAGAGTGGAACTCTCAGTTATTTGGCAAAGCTACCCTCACTGCCATGAACCTCCAGGGCTGCATGGTGCTTTGGCACGCTCGGGTTTGCTCCCAGAGTTCACGGCTTCCAGCCCAACTGCCCCGTGGCTACCTCAGCTTAGTGAGAGGTGACTGCAGACCTGGGAGATCACTCTCTGCTGTAAACTTAGTGCCCAGCAAGACTCAACATGGCACAGAGTTCTGGGAAAGGCAGCAGAGCAGTGAAAGTCTGGTGGTGTGATGGCAAGCTTCATAGCACCAAGAAACCAAGCATGGCCTTTCCAGTGCTGGAGGCAGGAGCATTAGTCCTCAGACAGTGGAGGTGGGGCCAGATGCAGCTGAAAGTTCTCATTCTGGAAGACACTGCTGGTGGCTGGGTCACCATGGGAAATGTTGAGCAGTCCATGCTTTTCACCACTGTGGCCACGAGACAATTCTGTGAGGAGAGCTAGCTGCAAGACAAAACCCAGACAGATTACTGTCTGGCAGCAGCCTGGGCAGACTGCGTAGAAGGTCTCATGCAAGGTCCAGAAAGACAAAGTGCTCATGGGTGGCTCATCTTTTCCCTGAAGCAATTAGAAAAACCTTAACACGTGTTAAGAGGGTATATATGGTATGTAGTGACCCTACAGAGCTCAGTGCAGAACAGTCCTGAACTAAACAACTTCCCAGGTATCTTTACATTCTTTTAAAGTTACGTAATTGAAAAGCAATTTCAGAAATAGTTGAAAGCACCAATACTACAACCAGAACAGGCATCAGGCACAAGGATAATACAAGGGCCAGAGTGAACTGTGCTCTCCTTGGTACAACAGCAGGGGCAGGAGGAGGGAGCCTTCTGTGCGATAACAGCAGCCCCACAGTGTATTTGGAACTTTAAAAGCAACCCAAAAAGCCTCATATCATGGATACTTTTCAGGCCAAGCCCTACAGCCAGAGGCATTTCCATGGCTTCACTGCCAAACCCAAATCTGTCAAAGAAAGTGTGGCTGCCTTGTGATGTGAAACAGACAGCTCTATGCACGCTAAATTGCCAACACTAAATGAAACCCAAGAGAAAAGCTGCCAGTACTAATATCTGTCTTGATAACATGCAAAATACCCTTCACCAAATTAAAACTGAAAGGAAAACAGGTGGTACATACTCTGGAGGTTCCTCGGTTGAGTTGGCAGAGTTGGTCAAAAGCTTCAATTTGCTGAGGATCCAATAAAGACTCTGAACTTGTCTGATAAAGAGAATTAGATGGTTACAGAAACAGCACACAACAAGATGCCAGGTTCATATACACATAAATTCATCCTTGCTCCTGTCCTTGGGCCTGGAGCAGACAGTCTGCAGCCTGTTCAGGGGGCTTTTGTAGCCATCTTTCCCCTGACTTGAAACCACTGTATGCACCTTAGTTTTGGAAAAAAGTTTCCTATTGTTGCACAAAGGACAAAGATGCCCTTACATCCACAATGACTTATTGTCAGCACAAAGAGAAGCAACAGGTCTCTGTGGATGAGCAGCCTCTTCTGGGCTTTTACCCAAGCAGCAGCAGCTCTCATTGGTCCTTTCTCATCATCTCCTCACAGTCTCCCCAAGCCCCACTCAGCCTCCACACTGGGTACCAATACAGCACAGACTGCAGCATGATGTGATGGGGCTTAGATTGTGCATGGCTATCATGGGAAATGATTACTGTGCCAGTGACTGTTATCTACTAATTGCACCTCCCTTAAGGTCCATTTTTCTCCTAGTAGGATGTTACAGACTAAAAGCTAGGAAATGAAGAGTGATGGGGGAAGGGGTTGAAGGGTGACTCAAACATCAGTGACAGCCATGTCCCCTGAGAAACTGGACACAACAGACATTGCAGTTCTGCCCAGCAGTGTCAACATTTGTTGAGTATAAGCACTTGGGTACAAGGGTTTCACTCCAGCAGCACTGGGGCAATTACAGAGTTTAAGGTGAGGGCAAACAGAATTGCAAATAGAACGACTGCAGCCCTGCAACAAGAGCATTAATACAAGGAAAGCTGCATATGTAGTCAATGTGCTTTAAAAGGCATCATTTACATATCCCAGGAAGAGATGACAGAGCATCACAGATTCTTGTAGATTTGTTCCATTTTATCACATCACAATGTTTCTATTTCAGCTTGTATTGTAAAGCAAAAGCATCATCAAGAAACTACAACAGGAGCCACGGAGAACAGCCTCCCTCTTGAGCATCAAATCTGGCATCTGTTGTCTCTAGGGATCTCTTTTTTAAGGGACGATTCAATGTTCATTCTCAGAATATTTTCCCCAAAATACATTTTGCAAGGGCTATTAACCCAAAATGTTACAGTCCTACCCATAGGTACTGACTTAAGATGCATTTACTTTAAACTCTATTTGGAGATGGATCAAATCCAACACAAAGAACTGGTATCACTGCCTTCAAGTAATGCAATCCACTGGTAGAACCCCTGGCCCCAAGAAGGCAGAGAGGGCTTCACTGTTTCTCTAGAGCTAGGCAGGGTCACCAAGAGTTAGGCACAAGTGTGCTCCTCCCTGCATCATCAGAGAGGCCCTTCTCCCAGGGCAGGCATTCTCCTTTGCGGCTGCAGGGCACTCACTCCAACATCCAGCTTGCTTTGTACTTTTAATGCTTTATCATGTGTTTAAGGAGCACATTCAAAAGCTCTGTGGAGATGACTCCCAGTTGTATCTGGGAAATAAGCACATGCTATAGTGACATGGTGCTGTATGAAGCACCATGTCTGTCTGGAAGAGCTCACTGTCAAGTCTCCATGAAAGCACGCAAGACTTGGCAAAGACCCTAGAAATACACTCCAATAAATATCCGAAGCCTGAGCTATGCTGCTATCTAGGTTAAAGATCCATCTTGTGGCTGCTGCTGTTTTGGGGGGGCTGCAGTCTGCATTACAGCTCTGTCTCATGGCCCTGTGTCCCAGGTATAGCTATGGGTCTCCTGAACAAAGCTCCTTCTGAGAAGCGCTGCCCAAAGTGCATAATGAGATGTGGTCTGCAAGAGGTAAGGTCTGGAGGCAGGGCAACAACATTTTGCCAGAGATCACACGGGTTTAGTCTTTGACTAAATCACTATGCATGCAAAAAGGGAAAGCCTTCTGGCAACTGCAATTAAAATCAACTAAAGGGAGCTGCCTTGAAAGTTACTATGGACAAAACCCAGAGCATAAACACTGTAGGGAGATGGGTACAGAGCACCAGCCTTGTCTTCCCCAGATGGACAACACTCCTTCAAGTATCAGCCCACCACCCTGCATTGTCAGGGCCTTCTGCTCCACCTGAGAGCCATGCTGTCCCCAGACGTCAACAAAACTCATGATCTGGGAATGCTTTACCCAGATCCCTGCATTCATCTTGCTCTCTCCCATAGCACCTTTACTTGTCCCTCTCTTCTGGTAGCTCCTCCATCACATTCTTCCCTTCCTATTCAGTTCTGCACAAAGAGTAGCCAGGGTAGAATCTAGCCACCCACCCCATTGTCATCTGAATGTGCTAGAGACAGCTCAGAGCTGGCAAGCCCAGGAGCACTCTGGGTGAAGATGCACTTGAACCCATCATGGGTTTCCAGGAGCCTGAATTGTTCAATTACTCTACCGAAGCCATGTGCATCTTACCTTTGAGACATTCATCAGTCTGCCAAGAGAGGAATGTCTTGAGTACATATTGCTCAAACTCACTTCCTCCTCCTCCAAGATATTCTTTACATTGCAAATAATTTTTTGCTAATGACCAATCAGATGTTCATATTCCCTACACACATAGGCTTTGAACCAGAGAGCCTGTAACAAGGCGGGTCAAATATCCGCAGCTGGCAGGCTGTAAAGGCGCTTTCAAGGGACATACAGGTCATTCTCACTTAGAAAAAACAAAAAACAAACCAACCAAAAAGCAAGGAAAAGCTGCCCTCCATAGTTGCTGTGGCCACAGGCATTCAAGGACAAGGAAAATGCTACATAATTGGCCTCCCTTCTTCTGTTATCTCACACGTATGCAACTATCAATCAGACTGTTCTCAAGGCTTATGAGATGAAATATTGCAGGCAAGTCTTTCTGTTGTCATGGAAACAACTGCTGTCAGGCCTTTTCCTTTTTTAACCATGCCGCTAAAGGCATATTTTCATTCAAGGGCTACAGGGAGGCTCTCTGAGTCCATCAGCACCACTCAGGCGCTAGTGGAATCCACTTGCTTCTCACTCACCCCTCAACACAGCTTCTGCCTCCAGTGCCACTGAAGGGCCAGCCAGCTCATTACTGTTTAAATCAGTACGAAGTAGTTTTGCACCTCCAAACTATTTCCAGCTAAATCTTTACGACCCTTTGGAAAGACTAGACAAAAACCTAAGATATGCAAGTTATCCCCTTGAGGATCTGGGCCAGCAAGAAGTAAGATTCCTTTTTTTTTTACGTTTCTCAGATCCCACCACTATAATGCTAATCTCCGTTGCACATTTTGCTTGCACATGTTTCACCACCATCTGGTAGTCACCACACAGCACTCCTAAGACTGCAATTATCTTTAACGGCTACAAAATCTATCATCAGTTAGTGCCTAATCAAAGCAGATCATAGAGCAGTTATAAGTAGAGTTACTGTTAATAGTCACACCAAGAGATCCATCTAAGTGCTGCTTCTCAGGGCCATACCATCCACAAAAGATATTGCTACATCAATTAGAGCACCGTATCTCTCCAGGGGTCTGCTCCATAATACTGGGCAGATGTCCATAAGTCCTGGGCAAGGTTTGGAGATTCCTAGGAAGAAAAGCAACACCCAACTCCTTCATTTACAGAGCCAAATTCACGAGCAGTGAACACCAAGCCCAACTCCTGCCATTCCTCCTCTGCAGCTGACACTTACTTCACCATGGCTCAAGTAACCTCATAAAAAGGTACCAAATTAAATTTTTTTTAATTAATAATATGCCAAATGAGGTCAAACTAAGCAAGCCAACTGCTCTTCCACACAGGATAAGAACCTTCTATTTTCACGGTACTTCCAGGAACTTGGAACAATCAACCAAAAAGCAAGCAAGGCAGGCAAGCTGCTCTGACCCAAAGTCACTAGAATGAAAGTAACATTAAAAAACTTTCCATAAACTTCAGAAAAATCTCAGGGACCCCCTCATAAAAAAGAGTTACTGCAGAGTAATGCAGCAGTGCTACGGGATAGGCACAGACAATCACTGTGGAGGTGGAAAAAGAGTCTTGCAAGTCACCCTGGACTGTGGATGTTAAAGTACTACAGCCTGGAATTTTCCTTCTCATGGGAAAGCAAAGATTCCCATCAGCTGTGACCTTGGTGGCAGCTGTTTGTAAAACAGTAGAGAGATGTTTTCACTATGGGTGTTGTGGCACCCCAGCCAATCAGCCCAGGGGGTGGCTGGCTTCTTGTCCAATTGCCTTGAAGTTAAAAGGGAAAAAAAAATTAATAAATAAAGGTTCTTGGCATCTTGATGAAGAAAATAATCTCTGCCTCGCTTTTTCTCATCTGGCAACTGGCAGATAAATGACATTTGGTAACCCCAATGTGCATGAAACTCAGTGATCCAAGCCGTGCTTCTCTGAAGGTATGCTCTGCCTCCCACC